>CM069443.1:63910813-64028313 GCA_035610835.1 Ophiura sarsii | reverse complement strand
TATAGGACCAGTTGCCCCAACGATGGGGTAACTGGACCGTGCCAAGTAAAGTTTTTAGTTAGTGGTAATTGGCCTTTTGTTTGGATATTTTTTAACATTGATTATATGTTATATGTAAACAGTTGCATGGGTGATATTTTCATAGCAATTCCATAAATATTTACACGAGCTTTAAGCTTTTATATCATGAAATATGCTTAACCGGTCCAGTTGCCCCATCCTCCCCTACTTAGTGACAGAAATGGTTGTCATAATTATTATATAATATATAGACTCGGATAAACTGGCGTGAATTAAATTAACAAAGACCTTAAAATACACTGTCTCGAGCCCGGTCCCTCTCGCAAGTTCGCGGCGATAGGATTATCCACTAGACCACAGGGAACTGTGTTTACACCAGAAGAACGAGCACTTGTGTGTACAAAGCCCTTGGTGAGAGTCTCGAGCAGCCGAAATACAATTAAATAGTATATTGTGATGGGATCGAGAAATACGTCTCGCCGGGTACGATACCCTTTGACCGGTTGCTGTATTAGTGAGGGCGCTATACGACGAGACCGTTAATTATATTGAAACAAAACTGTACTTGATTGACAGGTCCCGTTTTTCCTGTATCTTCTGATTACACCATCAAAGGTATAAAGATACAAAGGTTTGAATGGGAACACTTTCACTTATTTTATCGGTTTAATCATTACCAAATTTCAATCAAAGTACAAACCGAGTCTTGAGTAAATGTTTGTGATCATATGTGGATAGGTTATATTCAAGGATGCATTCGTAAAAGTGAGATTTAGTGAGATTTTCAGATGCATAATTTCATCTAATTTTACTATGTGACTCACGTGTGTACAACTTTAAAATGTTGTTATTTGGTTATTGCGTGATAATTTCAATCACATTCTACACTCGCTTGTCATTATATGGTCGTAAAAATACGTTGGTTTAATCAGGTATATAAATAATTGTTGTTATCCAGAAAATTGGCAGGTTTGGATAAATCGTGTTTTACAGAGTGTTTCAATAAAAATACGTCATGTTGTGTAAACGTGAGATTCCCCAATTTTACAGGCAGTAAGTGTCAGTCAAAGGTTGCCTGGATGTTTTAAACCATTTTACAAATTATTACCTTGGTGTGCTAGCTCGTGATTTATTGATTATTTGTGTCCTTGATTCTGTGAATATCACCTTCTACCAAATTACTCGTATTACAGTGTGTGTATTTCAAAATTGACATGTGAGAAATTAGATGTACTTTGTGCTTGATGGACACTTATTTTGGTTTATATTCCAAGATTTATGTACCCAATATTTGTTGCCAGATCTACATTACTTATATTTTATAATTATTATTGATGGTGACGGCTACGGCCATGGTTAGCATACCAGAGTGTTATCAGAGTCATGCTTTTTGTAAAAGTCATGATTATTTGATACCAGAGTGTTATATATTAAGAGTCATGCTTTTTGTAAAAGTCATGATTATTTGATATAAAAATGATCCTATAGTGTATTTTGTGAAACTTGCAGTCAACAAAAATAACTGCAAACTCATGTCATATTTGGATGCGTTGTACTGTTAAGCGATTGGTACAGTGTTTAATTAGTGCGTGAATTTAACATTTGTCGTGTGTACGCATTTAACGCAAGATTTTCCAGTGCGCTGACATTTTACGCATCGCGTGATAATTATGCGCTTCATTTTGCTATTTTGATTGTAATATTTTGTCGTTTTTGCATCTGCCAAAATTCTCGCAGAAAGAATGCGAAGTGCGCTCATTGTTTTGGTGCGGTTATATTTATACGCCAAATTTATGAGTTTTATTGTATGGTAAGAACGCGGTTGACCTAAATTTGTTATTGTGCGCGCGAAGCGAGTAAATAGTCGATTTTTTGAGATTATTCAATAACAGTGTTATATTTTTGGTCACAACTTCTGGCACCCACTCAGTATTGATCAACTGTGTCCGTGTGAGTTATTTCAATGTGAACAGGTACTGCGCATAAAGCGGAGTAGCCACTTGCCATTTATTATTATGTAACATGTTTAAGCTGTAATGTAATATACTCATAAGTCTAAATATTTAAGTATTTGGGTATGGTCAGGAGTGTATTTGGAGATTGGGTTCAAGTCCCACCAGTAAGCGACATAATTCTACGCAGGTTGGGATCGGATCAGCGATGATATTTGAGTACGGTTAAAGTCCGGGGTTCGAGTCCCGCGCGGTGATTGACAAGTTACGTGGATTGGATCGGAACGACTAAGTTTAGGTTAAAGTCCTTGTCCAGAGATCTACACGTGGTGGTTCAAAGTCATTGGTGCGACGACAAGGTTAAGATGTGGGTTCGAGTCCCTCTGTTGATGCGTCGGTGTCAACGTTCACGCGTCAGTATCAACGTACCACTCTTGACCTACCTTACAATTATATTGTGTATCTTTAAATGCTCATAATGTTTACATGCACAATGTACAATGTGTGATTTCTTATGTTTAAATTAGATTGACCCAAATGTTTTGTTATGATTTATATTCCAAATTATCAATACACTTTAAGTAACGTATTTTGTATTTCTTTATTTTCATGGATCTTCTGATTACACCATCAAAGGTATCTATATTACAATTCACGTAAAGCCATCGTAATAGTCAACCCAGTACCAGTCAGTCGTTTAGTTAGCGCTAATCATGAATCAGCCTTTCTACGTTGATAGAAGAATGCGGGAAAGGTTGAATGTAAATGTAAACTCTTCCACAGCTCAATCAATTATAAAGACGGAGCGCAGCCGCATTCTGAACTTGAAATGTAGCAACGCTGAGTAAGATATTACTATGCGTTGAAGTTGCTAAGCGTATGCAAAGAGGCATGATTGGGCGTCATTTTGCGTGATTTGAGACGGGTGGACAGTGTCAATTATATTAGGTCAGTGGGCGCTTTTGGGCTCCTTCAATCACCATTTATAGCAACACTGCTCACTTGAAACGAATGTAAAATTTGAACCGAAGAGGTGAAGTCAAGAGAGACAAGAGAGAGCGAGTCTTATTAATATCCTCTTTTACACAGTTTTATACATTTATACGCTTCAAGGCTTGATTGTACCTATTATTAACATACATAGCACATAACCGAGCCGTAATAATAGTCAATGTTGGCGCTCCAATTGTTATATTTTATCGTTTTAATAATGCCACAAACGTACATATGTAGTAGTACTAGGACCGACTACTACACCGACTACTACATACTGTTATATTGTACAGTACACAGCGCCCTACTGGCATTGCTAACAGTGCCCCTGAAACCTAGGGACATGAGACATACGGCCTACAGTGCGCCAGGCATACGCTCAATTCGGGTATACATGTGCATGTACATTAAAGGGGGAGCTTTCGATTTTAAAATTATAACTTTATAAATCAATCAAATACGCTCAATTCGGGTATACATGTGCATGTAAATTAAAGGGGGAGCTTTCGATTTTAAAATTATAACTTTATAAATCAATCAAATTAAATGATGAACAACTCCAGGCATACTGCTTTACGCTATTCAATTCGGGTAGGCCTATACATGTCGATTTTGTCAATTATAACTTCATAAATCAATCAAATTAAACTATGAATTGCTGCAGGCATACGCTATTTAATTCGGGTATACATGTCGACAAACGGACCATATTAAAGAGCCTTGATTGTTATACTGAGAAACATGGAATGAAACCTATAGGCTTATGACACATATCCTAGGTCTTAGTTTTTTGTTTTAAAATTATAACTTTATAAATCAATGAAATTAAATGATGAATTATCCCCCCGCCCCTCACCCCTCCCCTTCCCCAACATACAATACAACACTGGGCATTCATCCCGGATTTAAGGGGAGTGAGGAGAACACTGGGCCTTCATCCTGGATATATTAAACGTGGGTTAACAAGGTTAAGGGGAGTGAGGAGAAATGCATGGTGTCATGTCAGTGCTTGATCCCATCGGACCCATCCACAAACAGTGGCGTAACCAGGTATTTCATGGGGCGGGGGGGGGGGGGGGGGGGGGGGGGGGGAAATGAAAGTGAACCGACAGTGCAGTGGCGTAGCTAGGATTTTTTCAGGGGGGGGCAAGATTTCTGAACTTTTCGTAAAAGGTTGCCCCACATTTTGTTTGCAGGGGGTGAGGTCTCACAATTTCGCACGGTCCCAACATTTCGCACGGTCAAAGAAATCACACAGTCCAAAAAAAACACAGTCAGCAACTAATGGCCAATCCTCCCGGTTTGCATCAGTTTTCTTTATAACATTTTCCTTTGTTTATTTAGCCCACTGCTGCATAAATTTGTAAGACTACTTTTTACATGTACAAATGTGCCGACTATTTTACTATTTGGGTTACATCCCCGGGCCCCAACACACATGTTTTTACCAAAACCGCTCGCAAAAAACAGGTATTCAAAAACCGGTAGTGCCAATCTCGACCGACAGTTTCGAGTCTCAACCGATACGACTCTAATATTATGGGTAACATTGTATTCTGTCATAATTTCATTAACTGGCTTCTGACTGGGGGGGGGGGGGGGGGGGGGGGGGGGGCTACGCCACTGAATATATGAAAGACGTTGTAAAGTATTGAATATAGTCTAAAATTGGGGTAAAGAGATATTAATAAATTATAATTTTGTAATGAATACTAATTTGCAATATGAATATTCACTAGCAATATAAATAAATAATTAATTAATTAGCAATATGAATATTAATTAGCAATATGAATGATCCAGATTGAACTGAAATGGTCCTGCTTGAACCGAGATGTGAATATTCATATTACTAATTACTAATCATTACAACAACAAACAAACAAATTATTCATCTCTTACAAATTACAAGACTATATTCAATAAATCTAATTTATACTGTACAAATGCTTATTCCCCTCTGAAATATGATATTAGAATTAACTACAATTTAATATTAGAGAAATGATTTTCAAGAAGACGACGCGGATCCCGACACTGTTTTTTGTTTGTTGCTGGTGTGTTCTTACGATACCAGCAAGCTTGGAATAAGTACAATGAGCAGCAAGTGACCAGGAGTCTTCCAACAATGATTTCTTACTATTTCTTTACTTTTTTAAAAATCAATACTGTTGTTTTACAGAAATATATTTCGGTGTGTTTTCCTCGGTCTCAGTGTGTTTTCCTGGTCCACGGTGCGGCGACGACGCGGATCCCGACGGGTTTTTGTGTGTTGTCGGTGTGTTCTTAGATACGACACAATCAATCTTGGAATAAGTAGAATGAGCAGCAAGTGAGCAGGAGTCTTGCAACAATGATTTTTTTACTCATTTTGTTTTACTATTTTTGATAAATACTGGTGTTCTACAAATATGTTTCGTTGTGTTTTCCTCGGTTTCAGTGTGTTTTCCTGGTCCATGTTCAGGTATAGTAAAAGATCTTTTCAACATGGCGCCCTCTGCCGTCATTTTTAACCCCCTACTGCATATCATTTTACAGTTCTATTTCTGCCAATAAAACGGGAATACCAGCTAAGTTGAGCTTTACTAGCAGCAATTATCCCATACTCGATTTGAAACGATTGGTGTATATTTTGCCGTTTCTGCATGATCGATGTAGTACGTGCTTTGTTATCAATATCCAGTTCATTTTCATTGTGGTTTGTTCGGCACACAAACTATCATTTAAAAATACATTTTGACAACATTACATCTGACTGTTATTATACCTGTACACTACTTCAGCACTACAATACGCGTGTACAAATGTAATTAGTGTACGGGTCCCAATCCTGCACCAAGTCTATGGTGTAATACCGTAATGAATTGTCCTTTATTCTATTGTATAGTTACATAACGTCCTTTATCACTTGCTTACGGTTATCGTGGTGTTTCGAATCACCCCACGCCCCCTATTTGGGCCTAGGCTTACAAGTATGCATGTCCCATATGACAAACCTGAGAAAAAACAAATCGCCTGTTGCCATTGATGTACATAGTATTATAGTCTACAAATTGACATGATAAATTATACCCCATATTATATATATTAAGTTATAAAATAAAAGATGTAAATCAGTGGCATAACATCTAGGAGTGGGAAAGTCTTCCCCGTGCGCGCTTGACCGTCGTACTGAGTCAACGAAGTTAAAACAACACAACTAAGGGACATTAATTATTAATGTCCTATCTTCACCAAAATAATAATAATAAAGGTCTAAATTTTATTGTCATCGCAGCCAACCGGCTGAATTGTAACAACATTACAAATCAAATACATTAATGCAGTACTCCTCAAAAACAAACAAAAACTAACCGCCCAGGTTCACTCATCGAACCCAAAATATTAACCGCCCATGTCTACTCATCTAGCGGGTCCCGCGCGAAGCGCGGGTGCCCGCTAGTAAAGATACAAAGAGGGAAGATCAGTTAGGGAGGATCAATCAGGGAGTCAAGTCGGGTGTAAAATTCAAGTTAATTGCTACAGCACTAAAATCAGGGCAGAACAATCATGGGTGATGTGAATGGGAAAGTGATGTATTGTCGATGTGGAAGATGGAGATAAATGTAGCTGTAAATAAATTGTGTTGAAAGTAAATTCGTCGTCAGTCTGTATTTCGCCTCGCAAACGTATAATTACACTTATACAACGAGCCCTGGTGTTACATTGCCAACTTCCAGTGCACGCTACCAACCTACCTGGTAGTTGGTGACTGAGGCCGTCCCGATCCCGTTACAATATATTAACAATTTATAATGGCCTATAGGGGAGGATGGGGCAACTGGTCCGGTTAAGCATATTTCATGATATAAAAGCTTAAAGCTCGAGTAAATATTTATGGAATAGCAATGAAAATATCACCCATGTAACTGTTTACATAACATATAATCAATGTTAAAAAATATCCAAACAAAAGACCAATTACCACTAACTAAAAACTTTACTTGGCACGGACCAGTTACCCCATTATTGGGGCAACTGGTCCTATAATTTCCAACAGTTAGAATACACAGAAATTATTGAATGACAACACGGACACTAGGCAGTATTCTCTTTACAAACACATTTTCATATTATTTAACATGTAAAAAGGATACATGTCTCATGAAACCCATGTTTTATACAGTTTTCGTGGTTAACGTGTAAATAGCAGTAATACTAATGGTGTACAAAGCAAGCGAAAGTTTCGACTGCACGTTTATTAGATAAAACGGTATGAACCTATTTAAATGGTTACATGGTTGTGATATTCAGATGTCCCATACATTTGTCTATGCCCCTTTCTTTAATGATTTTATTTACTTCATATAATCATCATTTAGTACTTATATATAATAAACCATCTTGATATTTAGCCAGCTTTTCATGTTACAGGGGAAGTTAGTCAATATGACAATGATGACTCAACGGTTAATATACACAAAAAGCAGTGAATAAAATACATAAATCATGATATTTCGTCATTGCAAATATATTTACAGACCCCATTTAAAATATAATACAGACGTAATTCATAATACCGAGGTTTTAAACCATTCTAAAGCAAGTTCGTATCATATTGCAATCATTCAATAGCAGAAATAGTGGAATTAGACCCAAAATACCCCCCCCCCCCCTCCCCAAATGTCTAAGAACTAGAAAGAATGTGAAATATTTCATGTGCTATTCACATTTCAATACCGAGTCATGTTTTATTGACACTAACAACTAATTTTCAAAATTAATTTTACAATGTCGATTAAGTTTTTGCAGGTGGACCAGTTGCCCCATACCCCTTCGGACCACTTGCCCCAACAAATGAGTCAGCACTTTGTCGAGATGAAACATTATTCAAGCACGCCTGTGACGTAATCAATTTTACGCCAAAATGTTTTAAAACATACCACCATTTGTCATAATAATCAATATCTCCCAAAACATTTCAGAAAAAAAGACAAAACTGCATTTTTGTATTTAGCCATTACGCAGTTTTCTGTAGCCAGCGAGTATCTTTGAATTCGCAATTATAACGGCGTTCGGGTCCTACGAGTAGACGAGTGTCTTTAGATAAAATAAGAAATGGTATACTTTGTTATTTGCAAATTCATGAACTAATAACTCTACCAAATGAATACCCGTGATAATGAGTTAAGTTGAAGCATTTTTTAAATGAAACTTTTGATTGCAAATCCAAACCACCAATGTCCCAAGTTAGCAACATGCGCCATTTTACGGTCGTTACAACCACAACCTATGGTTTTAATCATATTATTTCGAAAAGTCCCTGAGCACACTACGATATAGCACCCATCAAATGCAATATGCATTTAGCATCTTAAGATGACTGTACTGCATGTATATATTTACTGTTGCATATCTATTAATCATATAAAGTACATTAAACATGATCTAAACCCATCTTCATAAATCGCCCATACTATCTGTGAATTTTCAATAAGTCACTCAAGGAGGTGGCTTCAAAGATCTGGAGAATATCACATGTGTAAATACCCTAAGTTGCAAATATTTTGGAATGTAGAAGGTAAGGATATATTTCAAGTGTCAACATAAGTCGTACTGTTCAAAAGAAAGCAGTATGCCCATACAATTACAAAGTCCTTCATTTCGGACCAGTTGCCCCACAGGACCAGTTGCCCCATATTCCCCTAAGCATGATTCTAGCAGAATCTATGACAAGCGAAACACAATTAAATACACGCGAGGATCGGGCAAATGATACCAGCCGAGTAAGTGAAATGAATAAATAATATATAGACCATATTTAATCCAGGAAAGGTGAAATCTCACATTTCCTGATTTAATCATCTATACAAAAATTCTAAGTATGGGACCTTTAACACCCAATATTTTCAGGGGTGTTTGTTTACAATACAATAATGTACGACATGACTTTCTGTTATATTAAATTTAAAACTTTAAACTGGATTTCGATGAAAAATTAAGTGTGCTCTATTTGGTAAAATATAATTTACTCAAGTCTTCATGTGAGATCCACTTGCATTCAACTCTTCTTGTTTAGATATGCAATTCCCGAAGTGCAAAACCACTATTCCCATAATATCATCGCGTGTTCAGTACAAACATTGCATGCGTAAAATCACACAAACACCATTATGACCTTTTTCGGAAATTAATCCATATTAATAATATATAAACATAAAGCAAGTAAATTCATCATGAGTAAACACTTTCATCTAAACTCCACACATTATAAATGATGGTCAGTGAAAAATTTCACTGACCATCCAGGATTTGAACATTACTGTTGTTCGGCAGTAAAGAAGATTACCCTGGTTATCAAATAGCTGATGTAGTCTAATAATGCCAGCTTAGATCCACTTCTTTATGAAAAGTGTCTCGTTATTAAGTTGAATTGAGTTGTTATTCCAATAATCTCATCGCCCATATCAATAATATCAGACGTATGATGCACACTTTAGCCGTGAACCAAATCTTAACAATGTTGGCATCCAAATCTGACATCTTGTTTACAATAGTCACACAATCAACATTAATACTTTTACATGAACAATTACAGTTAAAATGGTTGTGCCAATACCAATTTTATTGAAATTACAGCGCAATAGTTTTCCATGTCGCAACATCATTGTCAACTATTTTCTTGACCCAAGATAATTTTAGAGAGTCTAAGAAACTTGTAACATAAAACATGTTTATACCGCCCATATCATAATCGGATACTGCCGTTCTTCTCGTAACAGCTTCGTTTCTATTCCGATAAATTTAATAAACATTGTGTTGATTTCCCGGACAACATCATCTGGAATATTAATAGCAGTTGCTATACATGTGTGTTGCTTGCTTATTTACTTATGGCGACTCAAAAGGTCGGACTTTTGTGATGGCCTTCCACACTGCTCTATCATTCATGCAATTTTTCAGATCTTGTCCACTTAAGCAGGTGTCCTCTGTAAGAATCCTAATGTAGTTATCCTGATTTAACAATTAGGTTTCTACCAATCATTGAAAGTCCTCTCATATTCCATGCACGTATCGAGCTTTAAATTTTCTGCATTTTGTTTTCCCAATTACAAGATATTTCTGCAAGCGGAGTGTCGGGGCTAAGTGTGATGTCGAGAACCTAGATATTATTGTCTGGGGAAAGTTTCCAGGTGACATTACCGTAAAGGCATTTTTTTTCAGCGACCCTATAGATCCAAATGGCATCACTTTTACCATGATTAATGTGTAAACCAGAAATGTTGGCAAACTCATCTAATATGAGTAGAGCATGTTCCAAAGAGTCTGTAGATATGACAACAATGGTGGTTATAAATATTTTAAACAGGTTCGCCGTCGTGGATAGAAAAGAGACAATTATGGGAAAACGATCTCGCCCGGGAATCAACCCAGGATCTGTTGCTTGCTTGGCAACTGCCTTATCCATTGGGCCACAAGACCTCGCATGGTATAGCATCTGAAATTCAAACCTAAGCGATCTCGTTTCCCAGTCTCATGCCACAAGTATTACCCGGAGTAGCTCGGGCCTATACAAGTGTAATAATCAAGTGCCGTCCTCCCTGTAGAGGGATGTCAGTGATAAAATAAGCCTTACGATTTAAGATGTCAGTGGTGTCAATGATAATATGACAATATCAGTTTATGCTGCCTAGATAATAATGTTTCCAGAGTGAAAAACTTGAAAGTCATTGTTGCGGTGTCTCTTATATCGACGACATTCAAAATGTTTAATAATTAGTGACATATATGAGGATGCTATGGCTGGACATGGATACAACAGTATTTTGTACCAAGATGCCTCCTCGGATCTATACATATCTGCCACGATCCGGAGTGCTATTTGTTACCAGCTGAAATCGAGGTTGAAGAATTATCAACCTTCAGATGCTAATTGTATTTTTCCAAAGATCATGACTGTCTTGACCATTGTAGAAATGTTACGAACATGTCGCATCAGCCAGTTTTCCAAAAAGATTAACTCCAATACCAATTCAAATGGAAGACACAATATGCCTACTTTGGTACCAATGTCTCCTTGAATAAAATACGAAGAAATGAACAAACGGCTTTTTTTTCAACGTGTGTTGAACTTGTTTCAACCTGTTTTCTAATCGCATTGTGTACTTTTGTACCTATGAGTTGCCTAACGCAATGGGAATAGCGATTATGCATATTAATTTTTGAACAAGGTTTTTAGGCTACTGGGCCTATACGAGTATGTAGTCACACCGGAAATCACCAATTTCTTTGTGTACGAAGGGATAGAGAAAACAAGGGATAGAGAAAACACCCTTATATACCTGTCTTACTTGAAACTACGAAAAACGTTTAAAATATGTGCGAAATAGTGTTGGGAATCGTTGTCGTCGTAGCAATAATCGGAATATTATTCGGTGGAGGTGTACTTACAGGTTGGTTTAGCAAGCCGTTGCCAGACTCGTACCAGCATGCTATATCAGACGAGGACCCTGCAATCAGCGAGAAATTACTGGCGTCCATGGACTCGGATAATATTCGTGCAACTCTCAAGTAAGAAAAGTAAATTTAGTAATTATTACTATTATTATTACCTACATTTTGTAAATATTGATGTTATTGTATATTGTATCATTGAATAATATTTAAAAAAACAAAACTATCTACAGTTTGTGTTTTCTGAAAAAGAAATCACTTTAATTTCAAAAGGAAATAATTTTTACACGCATCCAATTCATTTTTATGTATGAGTCATTTTTACATCCGATGACACAATAATTTATCTAAAATAACGAGTCGTTTGTATGATTATGTTGTATCATGGATGAAAGCAACTCCATAGCATTTACTATAATTTTTAACGTGCATATTTTGATCAATTTACTAGTGCCAATATTCAAGTATTCACGTTTGCTGGCATTTTTAAGCATACCACGACAAACAAAACTTCGTGTTGACCCAAATATCATTGAATATGTAAAAAATACCATAAATGCCTGTTATACGCTCACGTGTACTAGGGGGTATCAAAAAGTTCTTGAAATCACCCAGAGGTGAAGGAGTCAGAAACTTTTCTTGTTATGTGACCCTTGAGACAACTTTAAAAAAGTCCCTGTGCAAAGTCACACATCTCTCCCACTATTTATTACCTGTCCACAGACCGCCATTGTAGAGATCTTCAGATTGACCGCCATTGATTGATCCTCAGATTGCCTCAGATTGCGTTATTCCCAAAACAGCAATAAATAGTAGTGTTGACATAAAGGGGTCATGTAGGGGTCATTAGAGGTCAATCTGTGTACCCCATGTTACCCACAAGATTATTGTCACCAAGCTTGTTTGTAATGACCTTTGACCCCTTTCTGTCAACACTTTAAACAATTTTGATACCCCTCGTACATGCCGTATTTCGAGGGATTTATCTGTAGGCCCGATGGATCAAATCTTCATTATTTCATAATGTTAACACATATTTCAATAAGGGATTAAATCATGTTTTAGCGTGTGTGCATCACCAATCGACAACGGTGTTCGCGCGTTTGCTCAGCACGCGCAGAACACAAGTTGTCGATTGGTGATGCACATACACTGAAACATGATTAAATCCCGTTCAACACGACTAGGGATTTGAACGACATTTCATAAATAGACAATGCAAATAATAACATATTTTGATGTAGGTCTACGTCATTATTAACAATTTCATTCAATTTTCAAAAAAACCCTGAAATGACCAAACTAGCCTAATGTTAATCAAGTTCCTGTAAGTTTTAAAACTCAATGAAAACAGTTGGAACAACACAAACTGCGACTGCGATCGCGTATCGTGTATTGCGTATCGCGTAACGTGTATTGCGTAACGCGTATCGCGTGAAAACATTATCCGCGTGGAGCGGATTTATCGGCGCGATGGTTGCCCTTAGCAGCGTTTTTTAAACTCAAATACTGTACTTAAGGTATGTGGGAGTTGTTGAACACATTTTAACACAGTTATTCAATCATATAGAGTATAGACCATTAGACTAAGCAATGAACATTGGAGTCAAACAAAAGCCGGGCATTATTGGTAAACTTGGCTTAGGGCCTATGTATACATGCAAATACTACATAATGCATGTACATAGAAATATAGGCTTACCACATTAGGGCATGAGCTTTTTTAATAAAGGAAAATATTTATATTACATGTAGGATACATTTTAGATATTTAGTACAGATAAACCTCTAGTATTGCTTAAAGGTAGGTGTTCTGATTGCTGGTCCGATTTCCAACTTGATGTTTTCTATTTTACATGAAAGGTCATCATTAAAATGTTCGGAGTTTAGACTGAATTGAATGTATGATTCAGTTATAATTTTGGGTGTTTGTTTGTTTGTTTTTTTGTGTGTTTTTTCATTTGTTTTTTTAAAGAATGGGACTGTGGGACACATCAATTTAGCCATATGTTTACTCTGTATTCTCATCCTTTTATTAGACTCCTGATCACTCCAGTTTGTCTAGGTGTTTATTAATAACTTATTATTTTTTCATTCCACTAATACCCGGCTTATCCTTTGTGCGTAATCCTCGCGTGTATTTAATTGAGTTTCACTAGTCATAGAGCGTGTTTCTACTGAGGCACAACGCTAAATTGAAATAACGGTAATTACCGTTAACTTTTTAATCCCCCATTTCTCCTCGCGAAAAGTTACCGATAAGTTTACAAGCGTCCTAATCGATGGGCCACGACATTATGACCTTTCGTTATACCAAAAATGCCGCCCACTTGAAAAGACTGCCGTCGTGATTCCTTGTCTTTTAATATTGCATGTAAAAAGGGGTGTGAACTCTCAGGTATAGCCTCCGTAAAACTGCCGTAACTTCTTCATTATTCATTTAATCTATATAAAAGTATACATTTTCTCGAAGGAAAAGGTTCAATGAATCCACCCATGAACATGAAATTGACAATTTGTGAGAAAATAAAAAAAACCGGTTTTTGACCTATTTTAGGTTTTTAGAGAATAATGACTGCGTAACAACTGTTTTCGTGAATTTGATTTAAAATCAAAGGTTTTTGTTCTGGTCTGAGGGGACAATTCCGAATGACCAGAACGAGAACCGAGGATTTCAAAACAAATTCACGAAAATAGTTGTTAAGCAGTCATTATTCTTATTCATTACTGAAAAAGATGCATATTTATCCAAATCGTTGATTTGTACCGATATAATCACGCCAGTAATTAATTAGTTTTCTGTACATTTTGCCCACCCCTTCTTAGTTATTGAAACAGTCCAAGTCGGGTAATCCCGACATTAACATTTTTATCATTCAATCAATCAGAAATAAGCTTTAATCGTGTTTCCACATAACTCATTGAATATTCAGTTTAGGGGCTTGAGGCTTTATTTTGGTTGGTCGGTCAATGAGCAAAACAATCGAACACTTTGGCGCAGTACTTTCGGGCAATTATTAGTAACCTGCGCTCGGCGTGCGCGTTATCATCTAACGATTAACTTGATTGGAACGCACTTGGTACGCAGCTATCGCGATTATTTATGAAGTAATGAATACTGTTCTTAACATTCTAATGAAACATCCGTCAAGTTTTTTACTAAGCTTTGGGGTGACTGGCCATGCCTCACATCCATAGAGGAGGACTGATTATACTGTAGCTATGATTCATAGCCTATGAACAGTCTTTCTTTAAGCTTTCTGGATATGATTTGGCCTTCCATAACTGACTAAGTTTGCCGCAAGCTCTCCATGCAACTGTTTTGCGTATTTTAATGTCCTTCTCAGTATTATTCATCCAGGCTCCAAGGTATTTGAAGTCCTCGACTTTATCACGACTCTATCAGGTATTTGCTTCTGAGTGAAGGACACATACTTTATCTTTGCAGCGTTCATTTTGACCCAAACTTTACCCACTAAAGTTTCCACTCTGTTGCGTAGTTATTGCGCTTGAGACATTTCCTCAGATAACAGTGCAATGTCGTCAACAAAGTCAATGTCAGTTACTATGTATTGTGTCAAATGCCTTCTTGAAGTCAATAAAGGTTATGATGGCTGGCAGGTTATTTGATTTAATTTCCTCAATACTTCTTCGAAGGGCAAGAATATGACCTACTGTGGTACGTCCATCTCGAAAGCAGTTTTGATTATCACTATAGGTGGATGTCAAGCTAAGGTATGATTCTGTTGAGTATCATCTTGTTGTATACCTTTGCTACAATTGAACTCAAACTTATTCCACGTTAGTTGCCCTAAGCTGAGATCATCTGATTTTAGTATTGGTTATACTATGTTGAGAAAGGACCAATGGTCTGGCCGGGGTCTGTCTTTTTCCCGTTCAGCAAGGCATCGTTGGTTGCAGAAGTCGAGAATGATATTATCCAAGTCACATCTTTTAATCATTTCAGGTGTAATACCATCTTCCCTCCACAAGTGCCCTTTTAGCCTTCTCATATTCTTGAGAATGGAATCGCCCCCTTTAGACTGTTGTAGTGCTCTACTGATGTCTTCATGCACCACATTTGTAGGGCAGTATGTTACCACTGCAGTTATTGCTGGGTAACCATGGAAGATGACTAGGAGTGTACGATCAGAATGTGGCTTGATATTTGCCAACAAAACTGACTGTATTTGTTTATTTTATATTTTATCTTTTAAGTTTATTATTCATTATTCATTCATCAATTATACATTTTTCATGATTATATTATCGTCGCCCTCCTTTTTCGCAACACAATCACATATCAATATATTCCAAAAAAACTATTACATAATATTATATCACTTGTATCCTTTACATGTAACTTCAAAATACGATTGTATTTCAAAGTTACACATATCATGTTACGCACAATGTAAATGAATGTACTTAAATCTTAATTAATTTTTGGATCTCAATTTTGATTTAAAAAGAAAAGTATGTGTTTATTTTTATTTATCAAGTAAAGCCCCATTTTCCAAAACCTGAATTGTTCTTTAATGGACCGTCAAAATTGAAAGATAATGGTATCATGATGCTATCAGCTTGATTACCCTAGTGTTTCGTCGTAATCATTCCTCAGTGAGTTAATCATTAATAATGATATCAAATGTATTGTTTGAAAAGACTCTAAAGTTGATTAAGTCACGAACTACAATTTGATTTATTTAGATGATTTATTTGTATAGGGGCTAATGGTGCAAAGGGTGCGTGACGGTGTATTTCAATCACAATCGAATACTGTCAACAATATACTTACGTATCTGATAACCCATCGCAACATCGCCATTTTTTTTGTTTATTTATCTTGATCATAATAAATAATAACTTCCATTGACGCAACAACGTCATCGTCATCGTCATCGTAGTGGTCGTCATCGTCATGATCATGATGATCATGATGATCGTCATCGTCATCATCATCATCATCATCATCATCATCATCATCATCATCATCATCATCATCATCATCATCATCATCATCATTCTTACTACAATCACCAGACTTGGTCAGTAGAACCCCCACCTAACCTTCGTATAAGGTGTTCACAGTTTGGGGTCAAAGGTCACACAGGGGTTACACGGGGTCAAAACGTGATTTTCAAGATCTTGCAATTTAGTGAAATGACCTAGGATCGTCAGAATCGGTCAACATATCCTTATGATCGTACGCATATATAATAGTTCAATGAACAAAATTATTTGGGGTCACTAGGGGTCAAAATGTACATTTTCAATTCGATCACTTAAAATGCATCTTGTCTCAGAGGAAATGAATGATGACCTTTATAATTGGTCAAAAGATTCCTTGGGTCGATGCACATATAGGGTGTTCAGCGATTAAAAGTGTTATGTCATACGGGGTCACTAGGGTCATTGAACTATACAGGTGTAAAACATAAGACATGTTCTGATTTTGACCGGACTACATTTTTCTTGTGCGCATTGATAAGCCAAGAAAAAAGTCAATCATAAGTTTGGAGTCAAAGGTCAAGAAAAGGTCACTAGGGTCAAAATGTAAATTTTCAATCCATTCACTCAAAATACTACTTGTCCGAGAGGAAATGACTGATGATTGGTCAGAATTGGTCAAAAGATTCCTTGTATCAATGTTCATATAGGGTGCTCCTCCACTAAAAGTGACATGTCACACGGGGTCACTAGAGGTCCTTGAACTAAACAGGCGTAAATCTGAAGACATGCTCTGATTTTGACCGGACTACTTTTTTTTGTGCGCATTGATAAGCCAAGAAAAAAAGTCAATCATAAGTTTGGGGTCAAAGGTAAAGAAAAGGTCATTAGGGGTCAAAATGTGATTTTCACTTTAAACGCATTTTAATGAAACGACACAGGAACTTCAGAATCGGTCAACATATTCACGATATCCATCCCCATAAATAATACTCCGGTTTTTAAAATCAATAATGTTTGGGGTCACTAGGGGTCAAAATGTAAATTTTACTCCATTCACCGAAAATGCTACTTGTCCGAGAGGAAATGACTGATGATTGTCAGAATTGGTCAAAAGATTCCTCGAATCAATGTTCATATAGGTTGCTCCTGCACTAAGAGTGACATGTCACAAAAGGGTCACTAGGGTCATTGACCTATTTTTCTTGTGCGCATTAAGAAGCCAAGAAAAAAGTCAATCATCATAAATTACCAGAGGAAAAAACCACACCATCAACGCAGATATTGGAACACGTGGCTAATCATCTCGCACCTGAATGACAGATACGTTTGAAAAGACCGGGCGATCAATATGGGCATTGGTATAGTCCTGTTCCCACGACTTGCTTTTAATGGCTGTTATGACACAAAACTATCATTCGAAAATTTGCAACCGTGAAAGTTTATATAGTTTACTTCAACATTGTGAATATGTTTAATTAATAAACACATCTACCGTTGCAATTATTGATGTAACAATATCTATAAAGCTTTTATACAACTGCTTCACCTAGTGTTTTAAATATAACTCGAACCCACGCGGACATTAGATCAATCCAAGGAGACGTATCGCCTCTAGGAATAAGGTGAATTTGTATTATGACTTTTCATAAGTTATTTCATGACCAATGACAGCGCTAAAGACTACTCAGGCTTGTGATGGTTACTGTTGAGCAATCTTGAACTGAGACACATAGGGCCTATAAGATTCAGGGAACTGTACCGGCACCAAGACGAATCTTGCCTAGTTTTAAAAAAATGAAAGATTTTCGTAGATTGATGCGCTTTACTTCGTAAAGTAGTCCCGGTTGTAAACCAGGCAAGATTCTTCTTCCTGCCCTGTACCGGGTCTCCTATCCACGTGTTTCAATATATGTGATGAAACAGACGTACGTTTAAAACCGTGAAGAACAACGAATGCAAAAACTAAATAGCGTACTTAACTTAACAAATAGATATGATGCGTGAAAGTTAACCCTTATCTCTTTAGAAAACCATTATTTGGGTATTTGCAAAACTGGGTTAACAATGACTCCAGGTGGAAGGTCATAAAGGTAAGTGATGAAAGGTTTAGGCCTACAATTTGTACTTTTTTCTGAGACACGGTAAACGTTTTGCAGTTTCAATATGCCGCGTTTAACAGATTTGGAGAGAGCCCGTGCCATTACCTACTGACTGTTTAGCACAGATAACGGTAATTTTGGCACATTTGATTTGTGACTTTGCCTCATTCTCATTCATGTGGCCAAGTTCAGTAACATGTAATCATTGCAAATTTGGTATCATTTTAAAGAAGAACATTTCAGTTTTCCATTGATATTCAACATAATACAAGAGGGTAATAAATAATAAGAATATACTTGATTAAAAAAAAGTTTCCTAACATTGTGTGAGCAGTTTATATATGTTAACCGATTGATTATTTTGATCCTAAGACACACTGCCATATGTTTTTCATTCACATACGCCCCCGCATACGTCTCGAAAACGTTACCGTAGTTCTTATTATTCATGACATGTGGTGTACACCGAAATATTTGGGATCGAGAAGCGTAATTCCCACTTTTAGTATGATATACTATGCAAGCAGTGAAATGGTTGATGCAGATCATGCATGTGTCAACGCGTGATCAGAGCGTGAGACGGTACAATGCTTTATTCTTAATGGCTATGCAGCCTACATCATATCTCATGAGCTGTCCCAAACGCTTTCAAAAGTTCTAGTTTTCCGCTATTTTGTGTAGAAACCTATGGGCGCCACATCCACCGGCGCCTAATCCACCGGTCCCACCCTTGACTCACTCGACGTTTAGATTGATAACTTCACTGTTGCTAAACATGTGGCTTTAGTTCTTTTTTTATTCGGTAGCTGGATAAATTGTCTTTAATATGATACCAAAAATGTTATGTTTTTTTGACAACTTCTATTTAAAATAGAGACACGTATCACGATTTTAAGGATTTTTTGAAACGATCCCACCTTATTTGATATACCTATTAGTGACCTGTGACCAGATACGTTTGAAAAGCGCGGGCGATCAATATGGGCATTGGTATAGTCCTGTTCCCACGACTTGCTTTTAATGGCTGTTATGACACAAAACTATCATTCGAAAATTTGACCGTGAAAGTTTATATAGTTTAATTCAAACACTGTGAATATGTTTAATCAATAAACACATCTACCGTTGCAATAATATCTATAAAGTGTTTATACAACTGCTTCACCTAGTGTTTTAAATATACCTAAACTCGAACCCACGCGGACATTAGATCAATCCAAGGAGACGTATCGCCTCTGGGAATAAGGTGAATTTGTATTAGGACTTTTCATAAGTTATTTCATGACCAATGACAGCACTAAAGACTACTCAGGGTTTTGTGGTGGTTACTGTTGAGCAATCTTGAACCATGGAATTAGTAGAGGGAGAAGGAATAACAACGAGATAACCTAATCCGATTTTCTATTCAACTTTACAAAGGATTGAACATTGCTACATACCCTATGTGTTCAATCATATTGCCGACTATAATCAATTCGAAAGTAGTACGTACACGTTTTGCTTTATATATTTCTATGTGAAATAAATGCTCAAAAACTCACGAAACGTGCCGACACATTGCAATTGGAAAGGTTAATTTGTTAAATGTATTATAAACAAATGGCAACAGGTATAGCTTCTTGAATAACACAATACGATAATATTGACCTGTTTTGACAAATTAAATATGACAAAATATCATTAATAAATAATAATTAAATATTCCGATTACATGCGGGTAATTAAATTGCTCGCAAATTATACCTAAATTAATAAAACAAACAATCAAATTTGCCATATGAGTGCCCCAGACTGCCCCTTCCTCATTTAATGCATCAAAGACAATCACTTTTTATAAGCCAAAAAGACTCTGCCACAATTATCCAGGTCCATATAATTCAATATGGTTTTCTTATAGGACCGATATGAGCAAGGACAAACGCATCATGATACTATCGCTATATCATTTTAATGTATTCAGCTTCAACCACGTTATTGATACATCTGTTTAAAACTCGCGCAAATGGACACACTACTAATGCTACTAATCCCATAGCTATACAAATGTGGCATTATCACGTTACGCTTAAGCTAGGATAATGCTCTCCAATAGGATTTGAATAACAATCAATGTATAGCTCGGCAATGTGATTGGAGCTTTGATCATGGATCATTGTTATTCCTTCTGTATCTACTATTTCTATGCTTGAACTGAGACACATAGGGCCTATAAGATTCAGGGAACTGTACCGGGTCCCCTATCCACGTGTTTCAATATAATGTGATGAAACAGACGTACTTGTAAAACCGTGAAGAACAACGAATGCAAAAACTAAATAGCGTACTTAACTTAACATATAGATATGATGCGTGAAAACCACCATAAACTACATCATATAACAAACACATGAAAAGGAAACAGGGCGTGAAAACGTAATAAAGCTCAAACGTGAAATCTGCATAATATATTTACCATGTTTATTACTACCGCTTTTTCATGACAGATTTTAATTTGAGCTTTACTCTTTACTACGATTACACAACAGTTGAGCGAAATTAATATAAAGGTCCCAAAAAGATCCACCGTTCGGCGACATCAATCTTCATAGATATTATTATTATGTAAATATTTGTGAGGAAAAATATTACTCTGGTGTCATCGGAAACATCGTAAAAGTCTCAGAGTAAAAGTAACTTTTATCCTAGAGCCCAGCGATGTAATTTCGCAGTTCCGCCTTTGACATTACAATCTATGACAATTAATGAACGGAATTCTTCCATTCACACGTGTACGTATTATAGGAGCGTTAGAACGCTGCACGGAATGCATGTATGACTTTCCACGCATCACTGACCTTCTCACATCAATGCGCTGTACTGGCACATAATTGAATTATGCAACCTACGTTTTATAAAAGTATGATGCTTAAACTTTCCAACCATACAAAGTTGTTTACTTTTTGTATTTTTACATACGTAAGCAATCAAGTTTGTTACTGTATTCTTCGTACATTATTCACTGAAATTGGCGTTTTCCACACTGCAAATAACCGAGTGAACATGTGTCAACCTGTCATCTTTCATCAAGGCGGAGCCTCATTACACTGTCGTGTACAATTCTCATTCTTGAATTCAACCTAAACTGCTCACAAAAAGTTAGGAAACTTTTTTTAATCAAGTATATTTTTATTATTCATTACCCTCTTTGTATCTGTTATTATATCAATGGAAAGCTGAAGTGTTCTTCTTTAAAATGATACCACATTTGCAATGATTACATGTTACTGAACTTGGCCACATGCATGAGAATGAGGCAAAGTGACAAATCAAAGTGCCAAAATTACCGTTATCTGTGCTAAACAGTCAATAGGTAATGATCAATAATCAAACCGGTCATGCTTGAGAACCATGAATGGTTTACACAAAGATTTGCACCAGTGAGCACAACACACACAAGTTAACCCTTATCTCTTTAGAAAACCATTATTTGGGTATTTGCAAAACTGGGTTAACAATGACTCCAGGTGGAAGGTCATAAAGGTAAGTGATGAAAGGTTTAGGCCTACAATTTGTACTTTTTTCTGAGACACGGTAAACGTTTTGCAGTTTCAATATGCCGCGTTTAACAGATTTGGAGAGAGCCCGTGCCATTACCTACTGACTGTTTAGCACAGATAACGGTAATTTTGGCACATTTGATTTGTGACTTTGCCTCATTCTCATTCATGTGGCCAAGTTCAGTAACATGTAATCATTGCAAATTTGGTATCATTTTAAAGAAGAACATTTCAGTTTTCCATTGATATTCAACATAATACAAGAGGGTAATAAATAATAAGAATATACTTGATTAAAAAAAAGTTTCCTAACATTGTGTGAGCAGTTTATATATGTTAACCGATTGATTATTTTGATCCTAAGACACACTGCCATATGTTTTTCATTCACATACGCCCCCGCATACGTCTCGAAAACGTTACCGTAGTTCTTATTATTCATGACATGTGGTGTACACCGAAATATTTGGGATCGAGAAGCGTAATTCCCACTTTTAGTATGATATACTATGCAAGCAGTGAAATGGTTGATGCAGATCATGCATGTGTCAACGCGTGATCAGAGCGTAAGACGGTACAATGCTTTATTCTTAATGGCTATGCAGCCTACATCATATCTCATGAGCTGTCCCAAACGCTGCTTGAACCTTTTGTAACGAGGTATGGCGAACTCTACCCACCTGCCTTCTCATTCTTTGTATTTCCCAGGCTTTATCCAAAGTGAAATACGCCCTCGCGTATTGTGTCTGAAGCTCAAAAAGGCTTATCTTCTCTCCTTTCAGATACCTGACGACAGAACCGCACGTCGCTGGCACACCGCAGAGTTATGAACAGGCCGTATGGGTAAAGAATAAATGGTTAGAGCAAGGTCTGGATACGGCAGAGATAAAAACATACGAGGTTCTTCTATCGTATCCATCGGATGTGGAAGGAGAAGAAAATAGGGTAATGGCCATGTTGGTTTATAGATAGGCTTCCTACCTAGGATTTTATTTTATTAGTTGGTGTACATGTAATGTACTGTCGTATATTATATAAGTCATTCATATATTCTTGTTCATTGATTGGTTAAAAGTGGGTCACATGATCAAAAATAAACACGCTATTTTGCCAAAAGTACTATTTACGGCTCCCAAAAGTACTATTTACGGCTCCCCAAAAGACTATTTACGGCGCACCAGTGCGTTGGTAGTTTCACGCGGCGTTGTACTCCGCGTGACGCGAGAGTGCGCACGATTTGCCTCCCCGGGCGCAGCTTGACGATCGTTCGATGCACTGCCTTTGAATTGAACTTTTAACAGATGATTTTTTAATTTGAACTTTATGGAACTAGAAATATATGAATGACGTATATAAAACAAATATATACTGCCTTTATTCGAGCCTCTGGATTAAAACTATGGGTCCCTCGGTGACTGCAATAGTGCTATTTTGCTGAGGGGCTGCGCCCCTCAGCAAAATAGCACTATTGCAGTCACCTCGGACCCATAGTTTTAACCAGAGTCTCTCATGGCAGTATATATTTGTATACTATCTCAATTTGTTTGCTGATTATCGGGGCACGTAGTGTTGAAGGATAATTTTGTATATAATTTACTCCAGGATTCAAGATGAACACTTGTTTAAACCTACATTAACAACAACACACATTGTAAACATTGTGTAATATATTTCGTCGCTGTTCTGACATACCGGCACATCTCTTTACTTATTTCTGTTGTGATGTGCCGGTATGTCAGAACAGCGACGATTTAATGCCATACTCTTGCGTTAGTACTCCTTCCACTACATGCCTATAAAACAATGCATGTACGTACTATAACGGTACTACTCTTAAAAATAGGTACTTCCTGAGCACCAAACAAGAACAAAGGGATGACCTGACCTTATCAGGTCAGCTCACCGGATGTACATGTACAACGTATGGTGTGCTAACTACAGTTAATAATGGTCATTTTTAATAGCTGTTGCCACTGACGAAAACACAGCAAAACTTGAATAACCCTAACCCTGCTAAATCCAACAGAATCCAACGAGCCTGGCTGTTTATTCCACCCGGCATGGAAGTTTTCGCAGAATTTGGCCCCAGCCTATACTTGGCGCTGTATACTGCGCCAAGCAGCCTTGACGCCCGTGGTGTACTGGAAAATCCCAAGTCCCGTGTGCTGGAGGTCCGTGGTTCATATCCGGGGGGGGGGGGTCAAGCCAATATTTTGTATTTTGGGTCACTCATCGCCGCGGGGAAAATAATTCTAAAAAAAATGGCCTAGGGTTAATTAACCAATGTTTAAACATTTAGAATATTATGGCAATGTATTGATCGCTTCATTTGATGCAGTTTAAATCGGCTTTAGACTAAATTGCAGTCCCTGTAAAACTAAATGCAAAACGGTGGCAGATTTATGCCCAGCGTATTTTTAGCGTGATGACACTGTTTAGCATGGAATCGTTAGGAAAGAATATTTGAATCGACGTTTTGTTGGTACAAAGAGGGCTTATCATCATTTTATAGGTGTAAATCCTTGTGATCAGTATTGAACAAGCGTCTAGCGAACGACCTTGGTAGCACGCCAATCAAATGCTTCAGCTATTGTGTGTTTCAACACAATAGATCCAGATCGCTGTAAATATCGACTTACCAATCCACTCGGCAATATCGATAATTCCAATACTGGCGGCGTACTTTGCCAAGTGCTCAGGGCAGGGTGGATATATCATGGCCCATAAATCGGTTTAGGTTTGGAGCAAGGAAATTGTTAAATTATTAAAGTGTTTGTATTGTTTGTTTCTTAATTAAATAATAAAACGAACTTGTGTTTTAAATAATAAAACGAACTTGTGTTTTAAATAATAAAACGAACTTGTGTTTTAGATAATAAAACGAACTTGTGTTTTAAATAATAAAACGAACTTGTGTTTTAATATTTTCGATTTTAGTTTAATAAAACATCTATGACTTTAAAAATAAAAATAAATGTCCCTTTTTGATATTCCAATTTTAAAAGAGGGAATAGAATACACGAATATTATTTTCAAGATTGACCAATGAGGTAATGGATGGGTGAAAGAATAAATAAGTAAAATGTCTTGTTCAAACTTCATTGCCTATGCAAGCACTGTGCCCAGAAAACATAATTTATTAAATAGTTGACTGGTAAGTCAGAGTCCTGTTTAATTAATGACAGAGTCAACATGATAAAGCAAAACAAAAACAAAAATAAAATAATCTTATATGGTCATGTTTTTTATACTGGGTACCTAAAAAAGGTGGATCTGTTACATTTGCACTACATATTATTACTTTGCATGCATATATTTTGGCTATTCTTTATCACACATACTCAAATTTGGTCTTATTTTGATGAGAAAGTATTTGGCCTTTATTTTAAAAAGAAAAATATAAACTACCATGGTTCTGTTAATTACAATAGTTCGTTAAACCTAATTAGTCAGGGGTGGAGGAGTATGTGGAGGAGGAGTATGTGGAGGAGGAGGAGTGCATAGTTGAACAAGTATGGTGCAATATACATTGGGCAAACATAAAATGCACTGGTTTCACTCTTGGTACAATTCTATATTGAAAACATAACATTATTGAAGCATATTTGAATTAAAAATATAATTAGTTAATTAAGGAATCATTAATTAGCATTAAGAAGCTCAAAATATTGTTAAGAAACGTAAGTTGGTCGCAGTTTGCGAATGTATGCAAACATTTGCCTGCACCAAACTGTCCATTTTAAAAGTATAGAAAGGTTGAGGTACCCTTTCGAATAAATAAATTTAACTATTTAATTTAAAATTAAAAGAAGATATGTAATTAACCTCATGTATTCTGTATTGTCTGGATGTTAATTAGCACATTTTGTTAAATGCCTTTGTGTGGTGTTATTACTTGTTTTTAACTGTTTTTAACTGTTTTTAACTGTGTTACCAAATAAGTAAAAAACTGCTGGTTTTCATCAAGCTTGTAAACTCAGGAGAATTATTAAATTCTTAGGAATGCAACTGACCTGACCTAGTATAGGATGACCAGCATAAGCATAAGCAGTTTGCCAATCAACATTGGACCACCCTATATGTTGAATACAACTTAAAACGAAAACATTTTATAATTCAATCTTAAATCAGACTCTTGAAATTTGAACACTGGGTTCAAACATTATGGAAACTAAACTTATTTGTTCATTTGAATGTGCTTTGCACATCATGAAGGTGCAAGAAGGATGAACGCAATTAGTTGTATGCCACTAAACATGTGCCATTGGGAAAATTTGAGTCACCCTGTAGTTAAAGGGCCCCTTTTTATTGAACATTATTTGAAAGTCATACCACTTTAAGCATTTGCCACTTCAAATTGGAATGTAAAATCATGTTTCAGATGCAAATTTAAATTCATTCAATTTAATGATTTGTGTATAATCATGTATACCTAAATTAATGTTTTAAACACCCTATATGTTTAAAATTAACAACTTTACATAAGAAAAGGGTGACTTTCAAAATCAATCAATGTTGATGTACATGTAATTGATGCATTTTTATTTGAAATCTACTTGAATTTTGTTAAAATACTAGTCTTTGTATGTATGTAGTAATAGAAGCATTTTTCCGGAACTAAATTTAAAAAAAATTTAGACACCCTTTATGTAGAATTTCAGATTCATAATGAAATTTAATTTGCATATGTCTGGATGGGTATTTTATTAAACTACTTTAAATCTGTACTGAACTTTTCTCTCATCACTTCATATACATAGTGGAAGTAATTATTGAAACCCTTCTTTTTTAGAAGATTTTGCTTGTTACACCCTGTACAATTTCGGGCCACCCTGTATAATCAACTTGATTGTATGCTATTTGCATCCGTTACAGTATATGCTTTCAAAATATGTATACTTTTACCAACTTTAAATGTAAACTTTTTCAGATATAATGCATTAACTGAAAAAGGAACCTAATTTATGGGAAAAGGGACATGTAACACAAATTGTACCCAGTATAAAAAACATGACCATAACTAGGTTTTGTAATTAATGTCTACCGAGGTCCATTTTTAGATTTTAGATTTTTTTAAATCACAAGTCTAGGCCAGAAAACTACGAGTAAAAGTTATTTTTGCTGGTTATCTTATTCATTTGTAGCCCTGTATATTAATTGACGACACAAAACAGCCAGGGACCTAGTGTTATTTATGCGCCTGCGCAACAGAATCGGTGATCGATTCAGAGCTTTTTGGCCGACCGTGTGTGTGTGGATGCATCATCAATCTTCCATTGGGGAAAAGTCGATTGGGAATAAGTCGATATTGCATCGATCACTGGATCTATTGTGTTGAAGACACAATAGCTGAAGCATTTGATTGGCGTGCTACCAAGGTCGTTCGCTAGACGCTTGTACAATAGAGGGCACAGCCTCCAACCCATCTCTTTCTCTGATCTGCTGACTGCTTAGAACCCCTCCGGGGTACCCATTTAGGGCATCTAAAGTAGATTGTTCAGTCACAGAATAATAATCTGTGGTTCAGGACCAGGTACAAATGGGTGCATGCTGTTTTATTTGTATTCATAGCTTATTTTAGATTTTAGATTTATATTTACAACTATACGTTTTCGCATTTCTGCAAAATTATACGAAAATACCAATTTATTTGTCAACCTATTTCAGGTCCAATTGCTACACAGTGACGGAACTGTTGTATTTGAAAGTCAGCTTACAGAGAAACCCCTTGATCCGTCAGGGAATAATCCCGATTTACTACCGCCATTTAATGCCTATTCTCCCAAGGGAGATGTCTCCGTGAGTATGCGTTATTTTTATTTACCTGAAAAAAGCTATTCAGTTCAGTTAATTTCGGTTCAGTTCAGTTCGTTCCGTTCCGTTCCGTTCCATTCCGTTCCGTTCCGTTCCGTTCCGTTCCGTTCCGTTCCGTTTTGTCCCGTCCCGTCCAGTCCAGTCCAGTCAAGTCCAGTCCAATCCAGTCCCAGTCCCAGTCCCAGTCCGGGTCCCGTTTCGCCCGTGGCGTCCCGTTCTGTCCCGTCCAAATCAGTCCAGTCCAGCCAAGTCAAGTCAAGTCAAGTCAAGTCAAGTCAAGTCAAGTCAAGTCAAGTCAAGTCAAGTCAAGTCAAGTCAAGTCAAGTCAAGTCAAGTCAAGTCAAGTCAAGTCTAGTCTAGTCTAGTCTAGTCTAGTCTAGTCCAACTGATATTACGGTTAAATCTTTATTTGTTGAAAACAAAGCATACACTCTTTCGTGAATGCTATCATTTTGAATGTCAGAAGGTGACTGTACAGAAAAAAGCCCCACACATTTTCTTAGGTTGAACAAAATCGTTTTATTATGTGATGGCAAAAGCAAAATAGTTGTCTGGCGGCGGGGATGGGGCTTACATATTTTCTTCCGTTGGGTTGAACAAGCGTTTTGAGTATGTGATATGCTGACAAAAGCAAAATACAGGGTCGTTCAAAACAACGTTAGGGAGCACATCAAAACTCGACCGCGCGGCAACCGGCGGTTCCTCCGGTTGGACCGCATATTATTGTTTAGAACAATAGAAACCGGCTACTGGATACTGGAAGACTGAATAAATAAATATCTCTTACAAATATTATACAGTGCAACAGAGCATAAATTTCCAAATATTGAATTATAAATATAGTGCCTCCTGATTGTTGTACAACAATGAACATTTCAATCCTAAGTATGTGTATCATATATAATTAAAACAGCTTTGTTTTAAAGTACTATTTCGTGTCCTTGTATGATTATCAGCATTGTTACATTTCTTATTAAACCTGATTTCGGATTGGCCAATACTTGTTTATCCATACACGCTAATCCAACCAGCTACTGCCTACTTCCTTTCATGGCCTTGACTATTTAAAAAACTCTTTTTTATTTAGACTTAGTGCAAGCCTTTATGTCACCCATGCATGTCAGCACACGGTCACCTAAAGTAACATACACCATTATGACTGCACACTGACGAATTGCATTTCAAATTTCTTGTAGCGCGAATTTCAAACCTGGTCCCTTAGCATGGGCATGTCCTTGAATATTCCTTCCATTGTTTGCGTGCATGACTGCACAAGTATTAATAGACTTTTGCCAAGTAGGTGTACAGTTGTATGAAATGTGGTTTTTTCTCTTTTTAAATATACTAAATGTTTGGAGGAAGATATTTTAAATACTAAAGGGATATTGAATTATTTGCTCAGACCATTCTTTCAAGCACATCTTTACCTTTAATTTGATACCATGCAAGTCTGGTTTGGATACACAGTATTACTTAATAATTTCAACGAGTTTGGTCATTAATTAAGCTTAATTAAGAGAGATTTTGGGTTTTTGTTAAAAGTAAAGATAAATGTGAACTTTTTTTCAGACAGTATTGTTGGCAATGATGGGAACTTCATTTCCTGTAACTTTGGTGTTTTAGCATTTATAGTTTTTCCTGGAAATTCCAAAAAGCAAAATGTTAATGTATTTCTTTATTATATGCTAATCATATGCAAATAAGGTCAAACCAATTTTTTGTCTATGACATTAAATCACCAAGCTGTATTCTATAATATGATATTGTCTCCTTGTCTTACATATGTTACTTTTTGAATTAGAGCGTAATTTCAATAACATACATTTTTGGAAATGTATGCTCTGTTGCACTGTAGCACTGACAGGTAACGGTAGGTCGGTTTATAGTCGGTAGGAAGTACGCTTAACGTTAAATAGACGTCGGCAACATGTCGTTCACAGGACCCTTAGGTCGGATTCTGGGTCGGCAAGACGTTTAGCCGACGTCCGCCCGACCTTTCTCACAAACCGTCGGCCCGACGTAGGCCCCATGAGCAGCCGACCCCTGAGCCGACGTCTCAGGGACGTTTGGTCCGACCAAAAGCCGACGTCGGCCCGACGCATTTGTGTTATCTGGGACCTGCAATGATGTGCTGTTTTTCCCCTCAGGGTGATCTTGTGTATGCAAATTACGCCCGTGTGGAAGATTTCTTTGAGCTTACCCGAGATCTTGGTATCGACGTTACAGATAAAATAGTCATCGCCAGATACGGAAAAATTTACCGTGGTAATAAGGTAAGAGTTAGGGACCATACTTTATTTCTACCGGAGAGGGGGGGGGGGGGGGGGGGGGGGGGGGGGGGGGGGGGGGCGCGAACGAAACAAGGGGTGGGGGTCAAAACTGTTTAAAGAAATCTAAAGGGGGGTATTCATTTTTTTAGGAAATTAAAGGGGGGTCATAACTTTTATGTACTAATATTTCAAACCATTATTTTTTTGGATAACAATTTTATGATACACCCATGGTCCCCTTACAAATTCTTGAGCAACACCAGCATGCTTCACTTTCACCACAATACCCCTGGTTTCTCTCATCAGTGCCCACTACTAGTTCCCACTGACTTTACATTGCAATTCAAGGCGTACACTATTATTATTGTTAAACACACGCTTTAGGGTGAGTGTGTAGCGTCACACAAACACCCCCACACACTAGATAGGTCTTCAGGTAAATTATTTTCAGTGACAATCTTTTTCTCCTTCGTCACATGACGATTGAGCAACAAACCACCTACATGTAGGAACGGGGAGACTAGGACATGTCAATTCCTGTTGCTATAGTCGGCGTACAGCGTAAACACGTAAGTGTGTTGTAGAACAGCGTCACAACAGCGTTATCTTTGAGAAGTCTATGGGTATATATCCCATCCACACGCTTATTAACTAGATGCGTGCGTTGGCGGTTTTAAAATGTATTCTGACGATGACTATAGGGTATTCCCATTGGTCAAATCAGATTTTCCTCGATAAATGAATATAAATAATATATATCCCATGCTTTTTTCAACTTTGACAGGCTAGTAATGCCGCTGATTTTGGCGCCAAAGGATTAATTTTGTATTCTTTTTTTTTTTTTTTTTTTTTTTGAGATTTTTTTTGAGATTTTTTTTAAATATTTTATTTATACATAATATTAATCATCCATGTTGTCCTTACATCACATCACAAAAATGTTACATAAAAGAAGTTACAATAAATGGTATAGTAAACAAATGAATCATCATAATTATATATCATATATTATTTTATTTTATTTTTATTTATTTATTTTTATTTTTTTTTATTTTTTTTATTTTTTTATTTTTTTTTCAGTTTCTCATTCTATTTATTTTTCATTTCTCTACATTATATACATAGTTATATAACATAATAACAATATATTAAACATACTGGTATCAATAAGTATGACCCTACCAGCGAACAGCATGTACCAACAATTGCCATTAGCATGAAGATAGATGGCTAATGATCATCAACGGCACATGATTTTCGCAGGTGAGTTGACAAGCAAAGTAATATATAATATGGGCTGTCATATACATGTGTTTTACGAATATGTACATGTGTTTTAAGAATATCAGAACCTACTATTTACTCTGTGCTATGTAGGCTTTTGCCAATCTTATGCCACATATTTTCACTATGTCTCAATATACTAATTCTCCATCTTAATTCGTACAGAAACCATTTAAATGCATCAACGTTTTTATTATCAGTGATCTTGATATGTCTGGATCTATATAGAGTGAACGACGCCAGACTAAGCATTCTATTTAGCATTACATTCAATACATTTTGATTAGCTGGTTTATAACCAAGTACAATGATTTTTAACGATATCTCTGGACATGGAATATTGTTAGAAATAATAAATCTTTTAAAATGAACCCAAAAACTTTTTGACAAAGGACAGGCAATAAATGAATGTAGATAATCATCTGTTGTGTTGCACTGAAAACAATTGGGTGAGTTCACCTTATTCCATTTATATAAGTTTGCTTTGGTAGCGATGATTCTATACAATAATTTGTAATTGAACTCTGCCAATTTTCTCTCTTTTTCAAGAATAGTTTTCATAGTCCAAATATCGTCCCATTTTGGTGACGTTGACAGTTCCTGTGCCCATCTGTTCTGAATTATTGGCACGACTGTAAACTGTTTAACTACATGAACGTAAACATACCTTGATTGCCAATACATTATATTTACACGTTTTTTATTTACATATATACACGAGGTTCTTAAACGAGTACTTATTTCAATAGGCATATTGTTGGTGTTTAATAAAGCAAACCAATTCTTTGGAATTGATTTGAAAATAATAAATAGCTCTGCAATCCAGTTGTGCTTATTTTTGAGCTTGTCAAGTATATATGTGGTGGAAAAGATACCGTCATTATTTATAAGGTCATTGATATATATTATATCACTATCAATCCAGTGTTTGGAATACAAGGTCTTGCCATTGTGCATGATCAGTTCATTTCCCCATATAATATGACTTTTGACCCTTAACATGCTTAATGAGTCGTTGATTGGTAAGTTTCTATAATCATTATCTAGATTATGCCATGCTTTAACCAGATCTGAATAAAATTTTGGTAGACCACTTAACGATGGGGCATTCTTAGCTTCCACAAAATTCATATTTAAGATTAAAAAGTTTGGACCATGAGCATTTAAATAGCGTTTAAAAAGGCATTTCCATTTACTATCATCATCGTACATATAACGTTTTAACCATATACATTTCAAAGCTATACACTGAGATTCAAAATCACACATTTTTATTCCTCCCATATTGTAATTTCGAATGAGAGTCTTTCTCTTTATTTTCTCCGGTTTTTTATGCCATAAGAAATTGAAAATAATTGAGTTTACTTCATTCGTGAAGTTTTCAGGAACGGGTAGACAAGACATTAAAAATGTTAAATTGGATATACCAAGACATTTTATAATAGTTGCTTTACCATACAGTGTTAGCTTTCTTCTATACCACGAGTTCAAGATTCGAATTAGTCGATCTTTTTTCTCTTGCCAGATGCTCTTGTAACATTCTATCATATTGTGTCCAAAATATACACCAAGAGACTTAACATTTTTGTATTCTGACCCAGCAGACTATTACGTTAAATATGAACCCGCTTATCCACACGGAATTTATCTACCAGGTACTGGTACACAGAGAGGGTCAATCTTTGCCGGTAACGGTGACCCCATGACCCCTGGATACCCATCCACAGGTAAGTTGTATAGTAGTAAATCAATAACATTTGTTGGAATCACGAGAATCACAATTGCAGAAACAATGGCCCGAATCAATGACTAGGGAGCCCCCCCCCCCCCCTAGACTGGATCCCGGCGTCCCTCTATATGGCCGCCATCTTTAGAGATGGCGGACCAAAAAGAGGGACTGGAAAAATTGTATGCCCAAAAAGTGTGCATCTTCTCGTGGAGTTCCACGAGTATTTTGCATATATGAATATTCATACCAATACCGAGCATGCGCATTTGTACACAGCAACAACAGAAATAGCATACGATTGGTCCAATTCAAAGGCAGTGCATCGAACCAGGCCGGTGCCACTGTACACAGACTCCCATTGCTGAGATTGACGCCTTTCTAAGAGGTACATTGCGCGCCCCCATTATGCAAGAGGTACACCACTTTCGTGCTGTCAATCATAGCGTTTTCAAGATAACGCTTCATTTCAAGAGTTACATCGCGCGTACTCACCCCCACATGCCCATATATTGGAGGCTTCAGTTTTGCGATTCGAATTTCCTCTCCCATTATATAAGCTCCCTGATCGAACTATCGTCAAGCTGCGTCCCGCGGGAGGCAAACGTTCGCCCTATCGCGTCACGCGGTGTACAACGCCGCGTGAAACTACCGACGCACTGGTGCGTGAATAAGCTCATGTTTATTCACGAGTTTATCAGCGCGCACTTTTGGAACTGCATTTTTCCAGTCTTCACATTTGAGCACCTTCGCAGGATGATCGAGTCTATCCCCCCCCCCCCCCAGGCCGAGGATCAAGCTTTGTTTGCCGTGGTAGTTGAGAGACAGAGTCCCTGATCACGAGCAACATCAGTTGTGCTCCCAGCGCCAGCCTTCCACGATTATAAGAGTGTGTTTAATAGTAACTTGATTTATGCCAAGATATCTGTATCAAGGAACTGAATTGGGTTGCACCGTCTTGTATTGTATTGTGTGGTCAGTGGTTTACCGCAGAATGTTCATCATTGTTTTCTGCGGTCATACAATGCCACACGCCATGTTACGGCAAATAGGAAACCATTGAGCTAGCTACGAATCAAGAAAGTATCAAAGGAACAGTTGGAATGACGTGTCTGATATCAAACTTTCTCCATTTTCGCGTTGTTGTTGATAAATTGATACATACAGATAAAATAATATTTTCACATTTGTATCTATGAGATTATGCATACAAAATACCGGAGGAAGACCTAACCTCATTGCCTACAATACCTGTACACCCAATCGGTTATGATGACGCAGCGGAATTTCTCAGGTAATAAAGTTTATCTCATTACTAACCTACCAAAACGAAGGGTTAAGCTGAACAAATTACATAAAGGAAGTCAAATCATACAATCTCTATCTATTAGGAAACCCATGAGCCTATGAGGGGATCCCTCTTTTCGTTGGCGTTATCTTAGGAAACGTCTAACATATTCTGTATTATTCTTGAACCATGATACGTGTGCGTTTTTGTCTATGTCGCACAATTATTTGATACAAAATTAACCTGTTTTGTCGATTTAAGTCTTAGCGTCAACTACCCTCTGATGTTTAGGGGATTTTCCCATTAATTAGAAACTAAACCTGCGATATTTTATTTTCTTTCCAGGCTCTTGTGTGGGGCCAAAAATGTTCACATTTTATACTCACCCAATTGCTGACATCATCAGGCACTATACTGGTATTAATTTTCACTTTTATGCGGACGACACCCAACTGTTTATATCTTTCGATCCTCGTATACCGGGTGAGGCTGAACGTGCCCTATCTCTTTTATTAGTGAATGTATTGATGAAGTCAGGAATTGGATGTCACAAAATATGCTTTGTCTGAATAATGATAAGACTGAATTTTTCATTGCCGCAAGTTCCAAATACTTAAACTCACTCTCTGGCATGTCACTTCGTGTGGTGACATGCATATCAAATCTAGTTCTCATGTTCGCAATCTTGGTGTTGAATTTGATAGTTCTCTGAAAATGTCCCAGCATGTGTCCATATTGTGTCGCAGTTTGAATTTCCATCTGAGGAATTTATCCCGTGTTCGAATGTTCATTGATAAAAACACATGTTACCATGCAGTTCGGGCTCTTATTACATCACGCCTTGATTATGCAAATTCTCTTTTATTTGGAACTACTGCAAAAGAAATTAAACGTCTTCAGCGTCTTCAGAATCGCGCTGCCAAACTTATTTTCAAAGCCTCTAAATATGATCATGCATCTCCATACTTGCAAGAATTACACTGGCTTCCTGTGATGGAACGGATTGAATTCAAAATGTTATTGTTTGTTTTTAAATGTTTCACTCACTGCGCTCCACCATACATTGAGGAACTTCTTTTAACTTATATGCCTGGCAGGAGTGGGCTTAGCTCGAGCACTGACACTAGACTTCTTAGTAGACCTAAAACACGCCTTGTTTCCGCAAGTAAAGGTCTCTCTGCCGCCGCTCCTATGCTCTGGAACAAGCTCCCACATAACATCCGTCATGCTTCTTCTGTTACCCAGTTCAGAAAACTATTAAAAACACATCTTTTCTTGCGTAATTTGTAATCTGTTAATTGGTTGTCTCTTCTCATCAACTTGTTTTAAAATGTGTTTGTATTTTAGAAAATTCTATTGTATATGTATTTTTACCTTTTACCAAGTATGTACTTTTCCTTTTACCAAGTATGTATTTTTACCTTTTACCGTGTATGTATTTAATTCTATATGTATTTTATTCTGTAAAGCGCTGTGGTACCTCATTGTGTAAGAGCGCTATATAAATGCCTTGTATAATAATAATAATAATAATAATAATAATATTTTAAAGACGCACTCTTTTGGCGAGTGGATCCGAAAATAAGTGGATATCCCGTTAAGTTCATCGGCACCGTCAAGAGACAATAAAGACAATGGCGGCACTAAAAACATATTTTATAAAGGAATGTCGTGAAATAATTTATACCTGAACGGCTGTTACTCTGTTCGCACATCCATTCAAACCGATAATCTGTCTTTAATATACCTACAGACGTATGACTGGTGACGAAGTGCCATCTAACTGGAGAGGGAAACTTGATGGAGTGACGTATCGGTATGGACCTGGGTTTAGCGGTGGTGATGCCGGCATGTAAGTGATCATCTGATAGACCAGGGAGGTGTTAAATAGAACACCTCCCTGGATAGACCATGTCAGGCAAGAAAATGATGGACTTGAATGCTCTGTTTCTTCTCTAAGGTGTGAATTTCAAATTATGCACGATAGGTCACCTACAAAAATAATGTCCGACTTAATTCAGTCTAAACTTATATGACTCTTTTGTTGTTGCACTGTGTTTTATTTTTCATGAAATCACTATCACTGTTTTATCCTGTCCGATTTTGCTTTCAGGGTGGCTGCAATGAAGATATACACCAATAACCAGCTTGCGTTCGGATGGAATGTCATTGGAACATTGAAAGGAGATGTAGAACCAGGTACCGTATTTACTATAAATCTATAGTTCACTTAGGTTTAGAGCGCCCCTATTGGTCCACTTTTCTATTAGAATGTATTGTGTGGTCGATTACCAGCCGGACTGACATCGCGTAATTATTGTGGAGAGAATTTCTTGGATCATATGCTATTTTAAAATGGTCAGTGCATATCATAGTGGATGCAAACACTTTGACAAGAACGAAAGTTCATAGGTTTTAGAATTTATTTAACACACCTGGATCGGTTATCTAATGCTTAGTATGACTATCGGCCGAGTGCACGGCGAGTGGCTGAAGAATAGCGTTACCTCGCTAGTAACTGAGGCGTAACCCAACATTGAGAGCACCAAACCGGGGTAAGCTACTAGGCTAGTAACTTGCGAGTAATTTACGCTAAATCTTATACCTGACCGGACCCAAGAGTAAGTTGGGGCATAACGTTTTATGCCACAAGTCAATCGATGTAGCAGTGGCGTAAATTTGTTGTGGACATTGGAGAGAATGATTCGCTGATGCGGCAGGACCAATTGCGCTTGCATGCACAGGGGGTGTCTATCTGAGGTGGGATGTGACCCCCTCATAAGCTGAAAGAGTTTGTATTTTTAAAACTCCATTCATGCAATTTGGTGAATACTTTTAGTCAAAATTTAGATCAACTCCTTTTGCCTATTCAAACACTAGTCGCACCGATTGTGGGTCGTATTTTGACCAAAATGTAATAAATAAATAAATAAATAAACTTATTATTGTTTTATTAATTAAAAACTGATAAAGCTAAACTTTCAACATTAATGTGAGTGGAAGGGTAAAGGAACAACAAAAAACACAAACAACATATCGTGCCGTGCGTGGAGAATCGAACCGGGTTCTGTGATCTACAATAGAAGGACAAGGCATCCAAGCCACGGAAAGTATTGGTGTTAAGAGATGTGTTATAATTGCATATACCATTGAACTACTTGTTTCCATCGGATGCTTGTGTTTGTCATTAAAAGTGTGCTTTTTGGTGCAATATTTGTATGTGCCACTCGCCAAATATATGTTTGTAATGTCATTATTTTTGAAAAAGCGGTAAACAACTTCGACATTTTTGGCAACAAAAATGGCGTTATTTTGTCCGGAACGTGGGTCGACTCAACGTGATTCTTTATAAACACTCATATATGACCTAGCGAGTGACGACACATTTTTAAATATTACGGAGGACCATTCACGTCAGAATTTTCAGTAATGTATAGGTTAACACTTGGCATATGCGACAATTAATTTTGTAAGGGGACGACGCTGATTAATGTGGATATTTACATCGCTAGTTAGTATTCTGGTGTTACTCGACAGTTATGCTCTCAGAATTACATCGTTAGTGAGTTACGCTACTGTTAGGGCATAATTACTAGGGAGGTAGCTTACCTCCCTATACAGTTACGCCAGTTAGGTGCACTCAGCCGTATGTGTTGCCAGATCGTATATTACGCTGTTGCACTGGTAAACACTACAATCTGACAATCAATGGTCACTAACACTAACAGTCATTTCACTTGAAAATGTATGTACATTTTCAACCTTTCCGCTTCTCCTTTTCTTATATAGATCGTTATGTCATTGTTGGCAACCATCGTGATGCGTGGGGTTTTGGAGCCATCGATCCTTCGAGTGGAACAGCGTCCATGATGGAGGTATCAGCAGCTTTCGGCGCAATGAAGAAGAAACGTGGTAATTATTTCACTTAAAATTATAAAGGTGACAAAATCACCCCCTTTGTACGGGCAAACGGACCTTTCAGGTAGGGTAAATTCTTCTGTTTATATGCCGCCGAGTCAGAAATTTGAGGGTGGGGGAGCGTCCATAATGTTTTTGAGAGAGATGGGGGTGGTAGTAGGGTTAGCATAATTATTATTTGAGAGGGGGTGGGGGTTTGAAAATAAAATTTCTGAGGGTATAGAGAATCGAGCTTGGTAACCGACAATACGCTTCATATTTTAAGCAATTTTCAGGGAATTTTCAAAATATTCCACAATTTCAACAAACAAAAAAAAGAAGAAAAAAAAGGAAAGGGAAGGTCCAATGTTCTACGGGCTTGAAACTTTGTGACCAAGAACAAGAAATTATTTGGTGTTACTCACAGGTCAGTTGATGTTATCAGCTAAATTCATAATTTACATAAGTTCTAGTGTTTTTAATAGACAGTTCAAACTAGACAAACTGAATGCCGTTAACTTATTAATATTATGATGGTTGGGATTTGGGATCCACATCCCCATAATTGTTGTTCATTCTTTTATATTTCTTCACCGTTCCCCCAACCCATATTATATCGAGCACATGCTGCAACGATTGTCAGGGATTTCCCAAACTGCACCTTTTCCGTCTCTAAACATGCTTAACCGTAACACTTTTTGGATGGAAATATTTGAAAAAACCCTATCCGATGGTCGAAATGGGCGAAATTTAGCGGGGAAACCGGACTTGCCACCGGTGACGGGATTCGAACCCGGGTCCTCCAGCATATCTTAGTCCACTCGGTCAAGAGGTCACGCGCCCGCCATTAACAATTCCGTGCGCATTTGTAACCCGTCGTGAGCGCCCGGCGAGACAGTCTAGGGCGGCACGTGCTGCCAGCGTGGTTTCAAATAGGATTTCATGGGGTTCGGGCTGTAAGGGTTGTGGTAATACGAGAGAAAAGTGTATAATAAGGAATATGGAAGGTCCATTCAGAGTTTTGCTGTCATTTCAAGAAAATTATAGTTTCCTTGATTAACTACTTGTGGTTGGTTATTCCTTTGTCTTTTGAAAGCCTTACAACTATATTTATAATATACTTTACCACAGGGTGGCGTCCAAGAAGAACTGTGATGTTCGCCAGTTGGGCAGCTGAAGAATTTGGTCTCATTGGATCTGTAGAATGGAATGAGGTGAGTATAAAGGGCGTCGGCATACCTTTTGCAACCAATCGGTAGACCAGACGATTGTGGACACGAATGGCAGTAAATTTTAAATCCCCGTTGGTTTCAATGTAAACATGGATTTGGATTATATACTTCCAAATTCTATAAAGATTCTATTATTCATCATCTGTTGGAAATAAATAATTTCATCCTAAATCCTTCCAAATCAGCTACAGTGTAATAACACTATTGAATATTATCCGACTTAAGCACAGAAAGACAGTTGCGTGGCAGTGAAATGCAATATGTATTGCATCTACACAGTGCAAGAACAATTTCATGTTACAAGATAGGGCAGGAGCTGGTAAACTTACTGTGCTTGAAAACATCAACGTAGATATATTTTCGTCTGAGGTCTGTGATGAATACAGGCAAGACTAAAATACAGTCACATTGCAAAACTTAACGTATCGGTGAATACAAATGACAGTGTTACGGGGAGTTACGGGTCAAATGGCATTTTGATCAATAACATGAAACCTTACAAGGGAAATGTGCTTTACACATGAAAAAAACCGGAGAAATGTGAGTGGCTGGAAAAGAACTTAATTTACGGGGAGGACAGGTGGAGTTGTTACACTCTAAACCAACATTGAAACCGATTGAATACTACTAGGGAAGACATGTGTCATTTGCAAATGAATATTAACTCAGTTATACCCAACACCAAAACAAAGTTCGTTTTCATTTTAACATTTTGTTCTTCTACACGCAGCCTCGGGCTTGGGGATGCTTCAATTGATCAATACACCCCATATATACGAGGGTCATTCAATAGGTTCTACCTCCTACCTCATAACTTTGCTATTATATATGCCAGTCTTATGAAATATTCTACAATTGTAGGTTGGAATCTCAGCTTCAAATCCAATGTAAACTGATCTGAGTAATGGTTGTACTTTTCTGGATATGCAGTGAAAACCAAACCTCCATTTAGTGTAACGAAAACGGATTAAAAACAGCAAAACATCGCCAAAGTGCTATTAATTTGACCTATGTTAAGAGATCTAACTTACCTATTGGTCAATTATAACCGTTCTAAATGTTAGATATCTCTTTAACGAACTATTATCAATAAAGGTGACTGATTATATAGAAAAAACCTTCCATCTGAGGCTCTGATTAGCCGGAACCAGATCTGGACAACCATTAAGTTTACCCCTCCCCTAGAATTCCATGCAAAAGTCATATTTGATTTTCATAAGAACTAAGAGATCTCCGATATACAGGACTAAATGCATGGATTACAAGTCTCTCGAAGAGATCATTTTCTATCATTGACTACTTGAATGTCTACTCTGAAGGTTGCACACAGGGAAAACTCAAAAGTGACTATTACGTTAAAAATTCAACATTTGACTTGTAACAATAAAAATTTGACTGATTAGCAGTACTCCAGTATGCCTTTAGCAATACAATCGAGTTGATATTACACTATTTGCAAGCCTACAGGCGTTAATATTGCCTACAATCTTAGTTATACATGATAATACAGTGATATATTCTAATAACATTTATTGATCTCCATATTCCGTATTTTAATCGTGCTTTCATATCTAACCATACAATACGGAAAAAACACCGAAGAACATGTGTATTTATTTTTAAGGTAATTTTCCGTTTCCTTTGTCCGAAATCTCTCTCTGGCTTTGACCACATCATAAAAAAAGTGAAATAGATATCAATTATGATTTACTATAAATGTGTAGCTATAATTCAGAGCTATACTTATGAAAAATGTCATGAGGCTGACGTTCATGTTAGCGATGTTATGAGTGAAGAGGTAGAACTTATTGAATAACCCTCGTACATACTTGTCACACTGTCCTGCGTGTTTAAAACTCAAGTGTGAAAATTTAAACTCACTTTGTTCTTCCCTTTTCAATGTAGCGTTCTCAATTATTATCCGATTTTCGTCAACAATGTCTCAAATTAAAGAAAGGAAAATGTCTTTATAACTTTATAATTTAATAATTTTACGTACTGTGGAGCTATAGTTTTGGAGTTCAGAGTATATTTATAACCTGGTCAGTTACTTATTTTGAGGACTGTATATTGCCTATTTTGGTTAAGTAAATGAAATTGATACTTTGTGTATTCCATGTTTAGGCTATAAACTAGTTCATAGTGATACGTACGGCTCAATGTAAAAGACTCAAACTATAGACTAGTCCAACAACACTCCGTACAATGTGAAACCTATACGGTTTGCAGATTTGGCTCAATCATATCCATCATAATCTGAAAGTAAAGTCTCGGTCAAATGATGAAGTCATGTTAAACACGAGTATTTTGTCGTAGATACAACAAGTGTTTGTGAGAGTTGTATGTTTGTACGCGATTCGTTACGAATTCGAACAAGACAACAATTAATTAAAGGTAGATGTTTTCATTTCTGGCTCGATTTTCAACTTGATGTTTTCTATTTTACATGAAAGGTCATCCTTAAAATTGTCGCATTCCAAAGTTTGAGTTGCATAACTGCAATGGTTCTAATTTTAGAACACAAGGTCACAATAGTTGAGTAGTACACAGACTGACTGGTAGTTAACCACCTTTGGCAGTATTTCACCACATTTTAGCCTATAATTTCTAATTGGAACATTTCTGACCCGTAAGATTTTACGGACATAATGAGAAAAATATGGGGATTCTTCTGATATATCTTGATGTGAAAAAAAAATCATAGCCAAACAAAAGTGATCGAAACATACACCTTTAACAGCTAATGATGAGTTTCCTGATTTGTTTGCACATTTTGAAGACCAGTGTAAAGGCACATATCATTATGAAGAAGCTTTCATCGTGAACGAAACGTAAGCCACATATACATACGATCTTCAAAATATTGTTACCTATCCTAGTTTAAATGTTTTTGAAAGAAGGTATACCTTATTTGTTTGTTTTATTAAGTAATTTGAATTTCATTATAACTATTTTTACAGGAATTTTCAAAATCTCTCAGCGAAAGAGCGGTTGCATATTTAAACTTTGACATATTAGTCCATGGTAAGTTAACATTTATTTGATATCCCAGAATGTTAATTGTTATCCAGGTCTTATATCCGCGTGAAGTTGAATACAATGAACATGAAGTATGATTTGATTTACGAAGTTCAGATGGACCTTATCAAAAGTGTGCACGGAACCCAAAGATAACAATTCTTCGGGATGTTGTAAGAACATGTCACATGTCAATGCATGCATCTTATTCTCACGTCAGACTTAGATCACAAATTGTATTTATTTTGATACACCTCTGATTAGGCAAATGTTTTAGTAGCAATCAATCAGTCCCAAAATATATATTACCACTTTTCTTCATTATTAATACTCATCATTTTATATGTATCCAATTAATATGAAAACATTAAACAAAGTTATATGTTTGTGTATAGTACTGTTTAAGTATCAAATTCAATAAAAGAGTTTTTTTATAATCTAGACAATTGCTATTGATATTTTTTAAGTGTTTTACTTATATAATTTTGTTTTCACAATGTAGGTACATATGTTATCAAAGTAGCTGATACACCGAATTTAAGCCAAGCTGTATACGCCGCCGCCAGCCGGGTAAATGAAACAGTTTATTGTCACATTGACATGATTCACAAAATGATTTATTTCTTGCTCAAAATTTGGTCCAGTATTTAAGCACTGCAAGGAAAGCCCTTTAAACTTACACATTTAGGTCTTTCTAGACATAAGTTGGGGCCGCCATGTTTGTGGTCTTTGTAAATTACCTGTACCTATGCAGTTTATTTTAAGAGTCCTGCCGTCTGTGATGGAGTCAAAGCTATATTTGTTTAGTTGATGCATAGACGGTTGATGAGTCATTCAGAGAGATGTTTATTAGACTCCCCAGAGAGACATAATAGCTTATCTTGTTTGACTAAGGAGAAATCTGCCAATTGTTGTGGGGTTGTCTAATAGTTGGTTAGTTGTGGATGTTTGAGTTTCGGGTTATTAAATATAATAATAATTCCTGGGTTGATTTAATGAAATGTCAATATGGATAACCATGATCACGGAATGTCATTTTTAATTAGTATGCCAATTGCTGAACCAACGTTTTAGACCAATTACATTGTCATATATACCTAAATTGTTCTTCAGACTCTACCCCCCCCCCCCCCCCCCCCCCCCCCCCCCCCCTCCCCTCCATGCACACAAATCAACTTTATTGGTTTCCTGTACTATTTTTAGACTGCGGTGTTTTGATTTGTTTTTTTGTTTGAATTATGGAAAATACATTTCCCTGGTATTTTGGTTTGCAACAGATGCTTCAGAAAATGGTTACAAAACATGCTTGTTTCTTTTGGATCGCCCCCATTCCATTTCAATGGAATTTTTATTTATCAATCATTTCAAAATAATAGTATGAAAGTAAACATGCCGTTAGATTTTGGTCTTTCTCTTAACTTTGTTTCACATTTAATCTTTTAAGGTCTTTAACATTAGAAATTATTCCTAAGACTAAAAAAAGTAAAGCCAATACTTCTTCTTTTGTGAATACAAGCCAATTATATTTCCGCTGCTTAAAAACAACTTCGTTTTTTTAAAACTTAAACAGTATTCTGAGGGTTAAAAGATAGTAAATATATACCGCGAAGACAAATCGTGACAGACACGTCGAACACGTGAAATATGTCAAAATGTATGTAAGCCGATTGTGAAAAGCATACGACTCTAATGTGAACGTCTCGTGAAATGATAGTAATGTACAGATGAAAAAACAGGTGGGCTGGACACGTGAAAATGAAAACACGACTGTAAACATTGCGTGAAAAAATATGAAAACTCCGTGTAAGACCTTTGACAAAAACATGATAGACACGTCAAAATGCGAATGCATATTGCTGAATCTCGTGAAATGAGATGCAATGAAAACAACAAGTTTATTTATGAAATAGGTCATAACAATAATGTGAAAATCCATTTTTGACATCTATGATTCATATCGGTATCAAAATGTCGTGAGATACACGTGAAAATATCACGTAAAAAGACACGTAATGCATTTGTACCAACTCTTTCACAGGTCCGGGATCCTCAGCCTGAAGGTGATCGAAAAACCGTATACGACACATGGATGGAGAGGACTTTGTCTGGAAGGAATGAGGATGGAACACCTCGGTATGATATTTTGCTGTTTGATGTTAACATGATTACAGTTAGAAAGGTTCAAAATAAAATTGGTTAGTTTTAAATATTGCGGTAATTGTAATGTCAAATGAACGCTGATATATTTTTTTGCATTGGGTTCAATTACACTAGGGATACCAAAGATGATTAGATATACAAGTATTTCTGGTGATCTACCATTCCATATCCAGATGCCATTCAATGTAGCATAACATCAGATATCTCCGCAATCTTCGACTGTAAAATCTTAAACGTAACCCAAAGTAGGTTTACACCATCATTCCTTGGTGCAAAGTGATATCATACGTATCTAAAGAAGATATTCTGATATATTATTTCTCAATATTCTCTCAATTTTATGGCATTACCGTGTGTGTATGCATATTTCATTCCTATGACACTATCGTGCTTTATTTCAGTATTGGCACGCTTGGTGCCGGTAGTGATTATGCTCCATTTCTTCAACTTCATGGTATTTCTGCTATGGACATGTCATATTCACACGACTCGGTAGGTATTGTATTTCGGAATAATATTGTCTTCAATGTTTGCATTTTACATTGATCGGATTCAATTTGATACATTTATTCTACAAACGATAGGCTCACACGCATGGCCCATATCCAATTTTACATTGATCGGATTCAATTTGATACATTTATTCTACAAACGATAGGCTCACACGCATGGCCCATATCCAATTGTACGGGAGGGGAGCCTGTGGAAGTTGTGCGTGGTTGGGGAGGTAGAAGTATAGTGGGGGTGTGTGGTATCCATAGTTTGGAAGTACGGAGGGCCTTCATGTCACACTGTTGCGTATTGAGCTAGCGTTGGCCCGACGTTTTGAAAATATGGGTGTACGTTTGTGTGAGTTGTCATTCGTTCGTGACATAAACATACCGTATATTCGTTTGCGGTTCGCAGAGGTAGGCCTAAGCTGGGGCTTATGAAAAAAAATTGAGCATGTTCAAAATGTTGAGGAGTTATAACGTAGTGATCATACGCTATTTATACGCTGTGAATTCGCTGCGTCAACGTTTCGTGCGAAACGTAAAGGCCCTGTCACACCTTAACGTATCGCCTCAACGTATGCCAACGTATGCGAAATATCGAAAAATACGTTGGTGTACGTTGGTGTACGCTGATATAAGTTAGGGGTACGTTGGGGATACGTCGTTTACGTTAAGAGCACGCTGTGATACGCTGTGACAATTTGGAACACCGAAAAAATATTGAGCATGCTCAAAATTTCTCGACGAACTCAACGTGTGCTTAATACGTTCTGCATAAGTTCCCGGTAAGTTTGTGGTACGTTAAATATACGTTGACATACGCTGACATACGTCAGTGGTACGTTACTCGTACGTTACTCGTAAGTTGGTATACGTTGATGAACGTAGGCTGACGGGGAAACGTACAGCCAACGTAGTGATAACGAGTTGATAACGTATATGTGCCGTATGTCTAACGTATGCCTGACGTATTTCCAACGAGTTTCGACGTATTCTCACGTATTCACCTTTTGCCGGGCGATCGTGTAAGGCCCTGTCACGTATCCATAGCGTATCCATAGCGTATTGAACGAATACATATCGTATGACTAACGTATTGATAGCGTATCACTAACTTATAACATACTTATGACAGCGTATCACAGCGTATGCGAGCGTATGACTAACGTATGCTTAACGTATACTTAACGTAGCGTAGCGTATTCGTAGCGTATGATGATGGGTTGATGTGTTCAGCACGACAGAACATGAAGAAGTGAGGATGAGATACTCAAGGGACCCATTTATATACTCAAACCCTCCATAAGTTCCCAAAACGCCGAATGCTCGCTAGCTGTACGGTACATACGCTGGCTGCACGCTGTGATACGTTGTAAAAATTTGGAACACGTCGAGCCCGCGAAAAATTAGTGAGCATGTTCAAAATTTCTCGACGTACTCAACGTGTGCTTAACTTACGTTCTGCATAAGTTCCCGATAGGTTCGTGGTACGTTAGACATACGTTTACAAAAGCTGACATACGTTAGACATAAGTTGACATACGCTGACATACGTTAGAGGTACGTTACTCGTCGTAAGTTATAGGTTGGACCTATAGATTTACCCTTCTAGATATTTTAATAGTTATCATCTAGGCTGCGTTTACTTGAACTGGCAACACTTGTCCCGTCGTGTACGAAACTCAATTTCGGCAGCGGCATAAGTCACGTGTTCGTTGTACGCCGAGGATACGCTGAGGATACGTCGAACACGGCAGACATACGCTTCGAATACGTTAAGCATACGTTGGTCATACGCTCGCCGATCGCATACGCTGTGATACGCTGTCATAAGTTTGTTATAAGTTAGTGATACGCTATCAATACGTTAGTCATACGCTATGTATACGTTTAATACGCTATGGATACGCTATGGATACGTCCATTCCATCACCGATGTCGACTTTTCCTACGCAATTCGTTGGGAAGTTGGACGTTCTTGGACTCTGACAATTTTCGAGCTATTTTTTGAATACGTCGGCATACGTTCAGGCCACGTTCAGGCCATACGCTATGGTGTGACAGGGCCTTAAACAAGGCGAATGCTCAACGTATGCATAACGTATTGATCACAACGCATGTCACATGCTCAAAATGTTAAGCATGTTTACAATTCAGAGCGTGTGACTTGCTATTGACTTGCTAGTATTATGTTGAGCATTCGCCGTGTGAAAGTTTCGCACGTTGGGTGTAGGTTTCTTCTTATACGCGTAACGTTCACGAAGCGAATGCTCAACGTATACTTATTGATCACTACAGTGTCACCTGCTCAAAATTTTGAACACGCTCAAAAGTATGTCACGTAACAAATGACACCTTACACGAACGTACATCCCAATTTCAAAAACGACGGTCACACGTTACCTCTATACGCAACAGTGTGACAGGTCTTTAAAATGGGCAATTTGGTCACTAATTGGTTGATTCTGATCATGCGTTAGTAGGAACGATATAGTTCCTTTATTTGAAAAATTCACTTGACAAATGATTGAATTTTTAAAAGATTGTATTAAAAAAACTTAAATGACGTCTCCCCAACACTGACTGCTTTTCGTTTCACAGAACACCTATCCAATTTTACCGTACCCTTGCTATCACTCCGTCTACGATACATTCGATCTTGTGGAAAAGTACTACGATCCGGACTTCACATATCATCTTGCCGCTGCTCAGCTCATAGCAGAGTTGGCCCGGGATCTGGCGGATTCGCTCATCTTACCAATGAACGCCATCCATTATGCAAATGCGGTAGATGAATACTTCACAGATCTTAAGATCGGCGATATCGGTAAAAAGATCATTGACGAAAGCTGGAAACAGGACGGGTTATCATTCGGTACGTGGGAAACAAGACATATCGTCGGTGGCATTGCATAGTGACGTATTATGGGTGCCGTATAGTATATACGTCACTATGTTAAAACAACTTTTAATTAACTTTTTTTACACCAAATCAATTTTCTGAAAATTAAGAAAACGATATCTCAAAACAATAGGTTATACATCTCAGAGCCGAGCAAAGATTACTGTACGTCACTATGTAACACCACTGACCAATTGTCGTTATACGCCAATTGTCTTCTTTGTCTCTAGTGTCTATAGAGAATGTCTCAAGGCTCCAATTGATATTGCAGCGATTGTGTTAATATAAATCGATCATATTGAAATTGACATTATTCTACTTCTGACTCTTGCGTGCAGTCTCGTATTCCATTTTAAGATTCCATTGTTGCTTGAATTACAGACGGACTAGACAAAACATTTTGTGATAAACACGTGAGTTGCATTGGTTTTACTGTAAATGCGTCTTGTGGGCATAGAAGTTATGTTAGCAATACGTTTTTGCTCTTGGATTATTCTAAACATTCGATTCGTTCTTGCTTTTGATACAGATAGCATGGAATCGGCCGTAACTAATTTCAATTCTGCAGCTAAGAATTTCCATCAAAGATTGAGTAAAGTAAATACCAACAAGTAAGTAGACCCTTGTTTTTTTTTTTTTAGTTTTCTATCCAGGTTTTCTTGATCTATGCCTCAATGTCATTCCTCTTTAATTGATGTCTGCGGGTATTCCAATGATCACAGCTAATAATTTTTATCGTAATGCACCCTTTTTCTTTAACAGTGTACTTGAAGTGAGGAAGTTCAATGATCAACTACAGAAATTAGAGCGTGCATTTGTTGATCCTTTAGGACTACCAGATAGACCTTTTACAAGGTAAGAATATGTCATTCAATTCTTTGTTTATTTATCTTTATCATAATAATCAAACTTCCATCATCATCATCATCATCATCATCATCATCATCATCATCATCATCATCATCATCATCATCATCATCATCATCATCATCATCATCATCATCATCATCATCATCATCATCATCATCATCATCATCATCATCATCATCATCATCATCATCATCATCATCATCATCATCATCATCATCATCATCATCATCATCTTCATCGTTATAGTCGTCGTCGTCGTCGTCATCATCGTCGTCGTCATCATCGTCGTCATCGTCATTGTCATCATCGACATCGTCATCATTATAAGTATTAATGAAAGGCTCGTAGATGTAATTTAACGCATATTATTATAAAATGTAAAAAGATGAATCCAACGGAACCAGGAACAAAACACACCAAGGATCAGAAAACTTATACAAGAGGATATCTCGAAAATGTAACAATGCAATGAGTAAAAGCAAGATATACCATTACGGTGTGGGGAAATAGGTAATAACGAGGGAGAATAACGCGATAAAACAGATAAATAACAAAAAAACAATAACACACTGAACTGCACTGGGAGAAGCAATAAAAAATTGCTGTGCAATAAAACAACAAAGATATAACGTAACAATAAAGACCGACGTTTCAAGTGAATATACCACCCTTCATGAGGGACAAAATATTAAAAAAACCAAAAGTGTTAAGAACTATATTAAAAGTGTTAAGCATATTAATTTGATTTTTTTTCCGCCCAGACACATAATATTCGCACCCAGTAGGAAAGACGCCTATTCAAGTGATAAATTTCCCGGCATTGTTGACGCTATGTTTGACATCGATAACAATCCTGATCCAAAGAAATGGGAACTGGTAAAGCAGCAAATGGCTGTGGCTGCATTCACCATCCAATCAGCGGCAAGCACTCTCGTGGAAGTGGCATAGGCCTAGTCACAAATCAAATACCCGCTTCTAAGATCCAATTGACATATTCACCATCCTATCAGCAGCAAGCAAGTAATATAATCGCCAATCAAATACTTCTGAGATGCATTACCAGTTCACCGACCAGTCACTGAATCAGCAGTAACAACACTCGACGAAGTAGGATAACATCCAATCAAATAATTGATGCAGATAGTTGTGACTGCACTCATCGCCCAATCAACGAAAAGCACGCGCTCTTTGAAATGGCTTACAAGTTCTATCAAATACTTCATACTTTTAACATGATTAAGTATTATGCTATAGGCTTACATGTAAGTCACTGTCCAATCAGAGGCAGACAAGGTCATGGAACTCGCATACCTTCTTTCGTATAGTGCCAACATTGTCGAACATTTTGTATTCGAGTTGGGGACCCTTTTCATAGGCAGAAAAATTGATGAACACTTTTTACTAAAACAACATTTTGGTAGTTTCACCATCATTTACTATGACAGGATCAAGTGCTGCGACCAGGCGGGGTTTGAAATCACCATTATTGATTTTATGACGAGAAATAACACGAAAAGGATGTCAGTTGATGCTGGAACAATACTGTATATTTATTATAATGTGTGCGATCATATCAAATCTTAATTCATCATTAAAATTGATGGCTATATCTTGCCTCACGTCCCCGTACGGAATAAACCGTGTGTAGCTACAACGTATTTTAATTGGTTTGAGCTTGCGCACTTAAGTTAATGCGACGACGCCAAAAGATCACTATAAAAGACTCACAATTAAACACAAAACTATGAAGCATTGAATTTGTAACACAATTATCTTAATGGCAGGCATGTGGTTTACTTACGAACGTTGATCAGTGTTTTGATTGTAATTCATTACTTAGTGACAGAAATGGTTGTCATAATTCTTATACAGGGTTTCCCAAAAAAATGTTAACACTCCGGGCACATAAGATATCTTAAAAGGACCCGAACACACTGGTCTAATCTGTATTATGAGAGCTGAGTAAATAAACTTTCATTTGCATTTTATTGCGTTCCAATTGGTTATTTAGAACGGGAGATATGCTTCAGCAAACATGAGGAAGCAAAATCGGCTTGGTCCAATCCTCTCAGTATGAAAGTAAAGCTTTTAAAATGCACGAAGCAAGAAGCAACATGATTAAGTCACACACACACATCTGTTAATCTCTTCTTTGTTCTTTTCAACGCATTCTTTCGATTCTTTTCAAGCTTACATTGATTTATGGTTTATTTCAGAGCAATACTAGTTTTATTTCAGTGCAATATTAGTTAATTTATTTAATTGGATGGACCATTTCAACAAAGAACATGAATGGTTCAATTTCAATTTTAAAGACTGCTTTACTGACAGCTACCCATTGCACATGGAAAAAGAGTATAGAACTTGAACTCATGACAAAATACTTATATAATTTATGTGGAATATATTTATTTCTGTCTTTTAAGCTTGAAAAGAATCGAGAGAATGCGTTGAAAAGAACAAAGAAGAGATTAACTGATGTGTGTGTGTGACTTAATCATGTTGCTTCTTGCTTCGTGCATTTTAAGCTTTACTTTCATACTGAGAGGATTGGACCAAGCCGATTTTGCTTCCTCATGTTTGCTGAAGCATATCTCCCGTTCTAAATAACCAATTGGAACGCAATAAAATGCAAATGAAAGCTTAGTTACTCAGCTTTCATAATACTTCAAGATTAGACCCTTGTGTTCCAGTCCTTTTAAGATACCTTATGTGCCCGGAGTGTTAACATATTTTTGGGACCCTGTATGTTAGAACCGGTATCTTAGAAAAGCAAAGCGTTCACAAGAGCTACTTTAGGAATCTTGACACGGATCTAATGGGAAGGCAAACCTGAGACTAATATACCTAAACCTATTTAGGGAACACATCAAAACTCGACCGCCCGGCAACCGCCGGTTCCGTGCAGTTCCGTGAGGTTGCAGCCGGTTTCTATTGTTCTAAACAATGGTATGCGGTCCAACTGGGCGGAACCGAGTTTTGATTTGCTCCCTTAGGTTTATTAGTCTCAGTGGCGAACAGTACACTTTAGTGGCGTAGTTAGAAGGTAGAACACAATAATAATACATACAGTTATATTCAAAAACTATGTTCTTGAACAATTTTTCTTTCTTTCATGCACACCTCGCGGTGATTTCCTTCGCGATTTACCTGCAATAGTAGGGGAATCGCACCGGTCAATTCTACATTCAATTGAATTGGTGCATGATGTCCAATTCAACAAACCGTGTTACCAAATTGGCCTACATGTCATAAAACAGGCGTGTCTTCTTTCTGTTAACCTTGAACACGTTTTGAATTCCCGATAAGAAATTAATGCATGTAATTAATAAATACCATATCCCATGAGGGCGTGCCATTGTGAGCATATCAACACCTGCGTTCCAACGATGATTGTTTTTCTTATTTCTCGGGAGACAAAAAACCGTGGCCATGGTTATCACGTAACCCTATCACAATATCAAACATGTTTTTGTTTTTTTGAGCAGGTTATTTCGATTTTTTAAAATAATTTCAAACGATGGAAAATATGACAAATTTGAAACAACCGCAGTATTAATGGGGAGCCTAGAAGATAAATTCATTGGTAGATTACCAGTGTAGTCACCTTCGGAGCCGATATTTCACCCTTATTAAGATGAGCACTCCTGACGTAGTTCAGGTTGAAAATGACTATTGGGGACAAAAATCACCGTGTTACATAATATGGCTTTTCTTCATCATCTTCATCTGTGTAGATAATTTTATGCACTGAGGTCTCTGGGCTGCGGACCCGACTTTGGCGGGTTAAACCGGTTTTGTGAGCGCTCAACCGTCCCCTTTCCCTCATGGCATATGGTTGGAGGTGGAATCAACTCCGCTTGTCTGAACGCCTTGGTGCTTCTGCAAAGCCAGATAATGTAGCTTGCTCGCAAGGCTGTTTTGGCTGCTGTGTCTAAGATTAGTTTTCTTTTCCCGTTGGGGATTCCTAGTGTAACAACAAATCAAAACACAGTACTGAGTACGCATTTCTCACGTAAAATACAGATGCAAAACACAATGTTGGACATTTTTAAAACTGTCTTCCTTTGTTTTGATTTCCTGTTTGCTGATTGGTCTTTAACACTAAAAGTGTATGAATAATAAAATACAGTGCCGTTGATAGATGTTACAAACAGGCTAATTGGTGTGCTATTAAGTTTGAGAAATTGTTGCAATCTTAAACTTATCTTAGAATATTTCATGTAACATTTATCGTCCTTACAACATACAGGGTGAATCAAACAAAATTGTGCGCGGATTGAAACGACCATTTAACGTTGATGTGTGCAGTGCATTGAACCATAACATTAGTATTGTTTTTTCATAGAGCGTATTTAAACTATTTCATCTTCCGAAAATGAAAGTAATCGACTGAAAAATAAGCAAAATGTGACAAGTTTTGTAAGCTAACCTCTTTTTCACCATTCCAATGGCCCATCTCTTGGGAATTTGACAAGGTTACAATTTCTCCATGTTAACTCTATACAGTCTGTCATCAAGTGAACAGGTGTATGACAAGTTCGTCTAGGTGGTGAACTACCAAAGTGGTGGGCCAGCTTTAAACCCTTAGGTCCAACCTTATCAACCAGAACCTTTGGGAATATCTTAAGGTTGAGATTTCTCCATCTTAACTCTATTTCATCTGTCACCAAATGGTCACCCTGGGTGAACTAGCCAGAGCGGACCTTTACCTTTAAGAAATGTGGCATGATGAAATGGAGTGAGCGCTCTCTATGCATTTATTATGATACTGGCATAGTTAACGAGGTCACATTCATTGCATAATTTAATAGTTGTGAATATGTACCAAAGCATTTCCAAAAAATCGCACAAATTTAATGTTGGGAAGGCATTTGTTTCTTGATCAATTGCACTTTAGTATAAAAGTTAGTCACACTTGTGAAAACAAATACTTCACAGTTTCACTTGTTCCGAGTCCATTGCTTTTTCTGCTAACGTTTTGTAGCATATCAAATGAAGCTTCCGTGCAATTTGAAATGAAAATATTAGTTCTCTTTAACGAAGCCCGCTACTGATATGGCCACCATTTTCACTCAATTTAGTCATGCTACAGTTACACCTTAATGTCTCAACCTTGTTAACTGTATAAATCCATTGGAATGATGAAAAAGGGGTCAGTTTTCAAAAAATGTCACATTTTGCTTATTTTTCAGTCGATTACTTTCATTTTTGGAGAATAAACTAGATAAATAAACAAACTACAACAATGTCATGGTTCAATGCACGCTTGAAGGTCAAAGAGCCATTTCAAACCATTCACAATTTCTTTTGATTCACCCTGTACGTGTAATCATAGTTCCCAGGAAATCACTTGGGCATTTTCTAGTCCTTTTGTCTTCATCCGAGCCGCGTGGTCAATGTATGTTCGAGTGATAGACGAAACATTAGGGAACGAGAGCCTTGATTCCAATTTAATCCCTGTCGTCTCGATTCACACGATCAATATTTCGATGCGGCACACGCACCACGTCTCTGTACACGTTACCATGGTTACTGTACACTAAGCTTTTGACCACGTGTCTTTAGTTGGCTTCAGACTGGCAGTATGTCTTTTTAATGATGAACTAACTCCCAACGACTCATCCACGGACCTTGTTTCGCCGTGTCAAATGTATTCAGTGTTAGATTGATAAATGTTCATGTATTTACAAATTTGAAAGTTATATTTTACATATCGCAAGATATGGATATCTTGAGATAATAACAGCAAGCATGAAATTAAAACGTGCACTGTATTTTAGTAGATTTAAAAATCCACAAATCAATGTTTCGTATCCGCAACTTCCATTCAATTGATAGATTTCCCCGGTTAATTTAAAATGAAAATGATGTATGCAGCTTGAATTTTCTTCAGTGGCAATTCTGTTAAGAAAACAAACCCCATTTTAGTAGAAAACGTTGAAAATGGATGCTCCCCCACCCCCACACCGAGAACCAACATGCCACTTTGCACATATTTAGATAATAATGTCTTACATATTTTATCAAAGTCACTAGTTGGTTCTCGGGAGTGATGCTGATAAGTCCATTTTTTTATGTTGTCCTAGATTTTTTTGTTTTGATTTTTAACAGTTTAAATAGCATTGAATATTAAACTAAGTGTTTATAACATATGTGCGACTCTTTGTGTGATCTCAACTTCTTGTTGGCTGAACTTTTAGCTTCCGCTGGTAAAAGAAAACCTTTTTTTGGCCTAATATCGATGTGATCGTCATCGAAATAACCAAATCGTGAAATATTACATCATAAACGGCGAATTAAGATAAACGGTTTCAGATGGCAGTTAGATAAACTTACGTATAACGTACTAGTAGGTGCAAAAAAAAACACCACCTGATTTCCAGATAAATTGTTCTACAACGCTCTTCCGTGTATACGCGGTACACAGTTGTCACAGAAAAAAGTGCTGAAGTATTCTGACGACGACTATAGTAACATCAATACTGTAAGAGGTAAGAAGGTATGCAAATATTTCAGTGAGAAAGTTCAATGATCAACTACAGAAATTAGAGCGTGCATTTGTTGATCCTTTAGGACTACCAGATAGACCTTTAACAAGGTAAGAGTATGTCATTTTTTTGTTTATTTATCTTGATAATAAGAATTAATAACTTCCATTGACGTAACAACGTCATCGTCATCGTCATCATCATCATCATCATCATCATCATCATCGTCGTTGTCGTCGTCATCATCCATTATCATCCATTATCATCGTTATCGTCATCATCATCATCGTCTTCGTCATTGTCATCATCGACATCGTCATCATTATCAGTACTATTGAAAGGTCCGTAGATTGTAATCTAACGCATGATCATGATCGTCGTCGTCATCGTCATCATCATCGTCATCACCCAATATTATCCATTATCATCATCTTCGTCATCATCATCATCATAATCATCATCATCATCATCATCATCATCATCATCATCATCATCATCATCATCATCATCATCATCATCATCATCATCATCATCATCATCATCGTCATCGTCATCGTCATCGTCATCGTCATCGTCATCGTCATCGTCATCGTCATCGTCATCGTCATCGTCATCGTCATCGTCATCGTCATCGTCATCGTCATCGTCATCGTCATCGTCGACATCGTCATCATTATCAGTACTATTGAAAGGCCCGTAGTTGTAATCTAACGCAAATTATTAATTTTTTTCCCGCCCAGATACATAATATTCGCACCCAGTAGCAAAGACGCCTATTCAAGTGATAAATTTCCCGGCATCGTTGACGCTATGTTTGACATCGATAACAATCCAGATCCAAAGAAATGGGAACTGGTAAAACAGCAAATGGCTGTGGCTGCATTCACCATCCAATCAGCGGCAAGCACTCTCATGGAAGTGGCATAGGCCTAACCACCATTCAAATACTTGCTTCTAAGATCCAATTGACATATTCACCATCCTATCAGCAGCAAGCAAGTAATATAATCGCCAATCAAATACTTCTGAGATGCATAACCAGTTCACCGACCAATCACTGAATCAGCAGTAAGGGACGCACCATTAGATTTTCAGGGGGGGGGGGTAGGAAGTTTTCGGAGAAAAAAAATTCCCCCTCTTTGCAGGCCAAAAAAAAAAATTCAACCCCTGATGAGTAAAAAATAAATAAAAAATTCTACCCCCACCCAACTCAATATGAATGGATACATTAAAAAAAAAAATTCACCCCTTGCAACGGCCAAAAAAAAAAAAATCTCCCCCGAACCCAACTTCCTACCCCCCCCCCCCCCCCCCCCCCCCTGAAAATCAAATGGTGCGTCCCTAACAACACTCGAGGAAGTAGGATAATTAACATCCAATCAAATAATTGATGGCAATAGTTGTGACTGCACTCATCGCCTAATCAACGACAAGCACGCGCTCGGTGAAATGGCTTTCAAGTTCTATCAAATACTTCCATGACATAAATTGCACGCTTAGGAGCGCTATTAATTCGGTCTAGTAAACCTATTGTTATCAATTACTACGCCAAGGATTACCTAGTTGTATGGTCATGTGTTTTAAGCTCGCCTCCTTTCGCGTTACACACGGATTTTGGCTTTCGCGACATGAATTTAACTTTACACATTTATATTTGCTTGTATACCCCCCTGAGGTAGTAAAAGTATACATTTTCTGAAGGGAAATTGCATGAGGAAACCAAATATGTCATTAAAATTATAGTACGACCAAGAACTAAAATGGTATGATCGGAAATGTTCGGAAAATATCAGAGTTTTTTAATTTTTAATTTGAGATCCATATATTTTGTATACCTATCCCTATCATTATTTTGTTTACATATTTGAATTCCTCATGAAATTACCCATTAGATGATATATATTTGTCAAACTTACTACGTCGGTATGGTAATTATACCGGCTAGTGAATATCTCAAATTTCTATTTTATATATTTTTAGAATTTTCAGAAATATTTGTTTAAGGATGAACCCTTCCCTGATATAAACTGCATTTCTGAATTCCTCTAAATACAAGCTTTCCAAAAATGTATACTTTTGCTATCATAGGTTGAAAACTTTTTCTGTTATAGTCATTTTTATAAATCCGGTAAATTGAGGCTGATTATTCATGTTGACTGTGTAGCGAATAGGAAGAAAGCTGATGATCATTGTCTTATCCATAATTAATTAGTTTTTAATAATAGTTGACAAGTCTATTGAACCACATACTTAATGACTACTAAATATCCTTTGAAATGGGACCAAAATTGTGTTTTTAACATTAGGGGATGACTAGTTATTGTAAAAAGAACAAAGCATGGGATTATCCCCATTGAGTTTGTACAGGCAGCACCCCTTCCAGAAACACCCCTTCCAGCACCACCCCTGGTCCCCAAACATCAAACAGCTGTATCTCCCTTTCTGTATTAGCTATACCAATGCCATTTAGCAGGCAGATAGCTTGTCATTAGGGCTTTAAAATGATACCAAATTTGTTGAGATAGCTTTTGTGGTTTTAAAAATATTTGAGGAAAATGACAGCATGAAGCTAAAAAAATGTAACGGCACCACCCTATTGGGAGGCGAGTTCATAACGCGTGACCATATTTATATTCGAGCAGTACTTCTTGCTAACTGCATGGGTGAGTTTCGATTTCCATTATGTTGCAAATTACATCCATGCTAGGACGCTTTTCATAGACAGAAAACCTTTTACTAAAACAACATTTTGGTAATTTCACCATCATTTACTATGACAGGATCAAGTGGTAGTGCAACCAGCGTAATCAGGCGGACGAAAAATACCACGAAAATGATGTCAGTTGCTGCGGGAACACTGTTTATTTATTTATAATGTGTGCGATCGTAAACAAACTTAAATTCATCATTAAAATTGATACGAGTAAAACATTTCGTTAATAATGCGACGACGCCAAAAGATCACTATATGAAAGACTCACAATAAAACACACAACACTAAAGAAGCATTGAATTTGTAATAAATTTATCTCAATGGCAGGCATGTGGTTTACTTATGAAAGTTGATCAGTGTTTTGATTGTAATTCATTACTTAGTGACTGAAATGGTTGTCATAATTATATATTATATGTTAGACCCGGGATCTTAGAAAAGTAAAGCGTTCACAGAAGCTACTTTAGGAATCTTGACACGGATCTGATTGGATTGCGAGAGTATCCTCTATAATGGCCTAGTCAGAAGGTAGAACACAATGATAGTACATATGTATAGTAATATTCAAAAATAATGTTTGTGCTGCATACAAATATTTTATTTTTCTCACACCTCATGGTCATCTCTCTGGCGATTTCCCAGCAGCAGCAAGAGAATCGCACCAGCCTATTATACATTCAATTGAGTTGGTGCATGACATTCACTTCATTGCAAGAACCGTGTTACCAAATTGGCCTACATGTCATGAAACAGGCGTGTCTTCTTTCTGTAAACCTTGAACACGTTTTGAATTCCCGATCAGACATTAATGTATGTAATTAATAAATACCATTATCCCACGAGGGAGTGCCATTGTGAGCATATCGACACCTGCGTTCCAACGATGATTGTCTTTCTTATTTCTCGGGAGACAAAAAAACGTGGCCATGGATATCACGTAACTCTATCACAATATCATAATATATACATGTTTGTTTATATTTCGATTTTTAAAAATAATTTCAAATTTCAAACGATGGAAAACATGACGAATTTAACACAACCGCAGTAATAATGGGGAGCCTACATGTAACAACAAATCAAAACACAGTACTGAGTACGCATTACTCACCTGAAATACAGATGCAAAACACAATGTTGGACATTTTTAAAAATGTCTTCCTTCGTTTTTTGATTTCCTGTTTTCTGATTGGTTCGTTACCACTTAAAAGTGTATGAATAATATAATACAGTGCAGTGATAGATGTTACAAACAGGCTAATTGTTTTATTTATTTTGAGATATGTTTGCAATCTTTAACTAATCTTAGAATATTTCATGTAACATTGTATCGGTCTTACAACATACAGGGTGAATCAAACAAAATTGTACGCGGATTGAAACTCCATTTGACGTTGATGTGTGCAGTTACTGCAGTGCATTGAAACATAACATTGGTGTTGTTTTCATAGAGCGTAATATTTTGTAATCTATTTCATCTTCCGAAAATAAAAATAATCGACTGAAGAATAAGCAAAATGTGACAAGTTTTGTAAGCTATTCCTCTTTTTCACCATTCCAATGGCCCATCTCTTGGGAATTTGACAAGGTTACAATTTCTCCATGTTAACTCTATACAGTCTGTCATCAAGTGAACAGGTGTATGACCAGTACGTCTAGGTGGTGAACTACCAAAGTGGTGGGCCAGCTTTAAACCCTTAGGTCCAATTACCTTATCAACCAGAACCTTTGGGAATATCTTAAGGTTGAGATTTCTCCATCTTAACTCTATTTCATCTGTCACCAAATGGTCACCCTGGGTGAACTAGCCAGAGCGGACCTTTACCTTTAAGAAATGTGGCATGATGAAATGGAGTGAGCGCTCTCTATGCATTTATTATGATACTGGCATAGTAAACGAGGTCACATTCATTGCATAATTTAATAGTTGTGAATATGTACCAAAGCATTTCCAAAAAATCGCACAAATTTAATGTTGGGAAGGCATTTGTTTCTTGATCAATTGCACTTTAGTATAAAAGTTAGTCACACTTGTGAAAACAAATACTTCACAGTTTCACTTGTTCCGAGTCCATTGCTTTTTCTGCTAACGTTTTGTAACATATCAAATGAAGCTTCCGTGCAATTTGAAATGAAAATATTAGTTCTCTTTAACGAAGCCCGCTATTGATATGGCCACCATTTTCACTCAATTTAGTCATGCTACAGTTACACCTTAATGTCTCAACCTTGTTAACTGTGTAAATCCCATTGGAATGATTAAAAAGGGGTCAGTTTTCAAAAAATGTCACATTTCAGTCGATTACTTTCATTTTTGGAGAATAAACTAGATAAATAAACAAACTACAACAATGTCATGGTTCAATGCACGCTTGAAGGTCAAAGAGCCATTTCAAACCGTTCACAATATTTCTTTTGATTCACCCTGTACGTGTAATCATAGTTCCCAGGAAATCACTTGGGCATTTTCTAGTCCTTTTGTCTTCATCCGAGCCGCGTGGTCAATGTATGTTCGAGTGATAGACGAAACATTAGGGAACGAGAGCCTTGATTCCAATTTAATCCCTGTCGTCTCGATTCACACGATCAATATTTCGATGCGGCACACGCACCACGTCTCTGTACACGTTACCATGGTTACTGTACACTAAGCTTTTGACCACGTGTCTTTAGTTGGCTTCAGACTGGCAGTATGTCTTTTATGATGAACTAACTCCCAAAGACTCATCCACGGACCTTGTTTCGCCGTGTCAAATGTATTCTGTGTTAGATTGATAAATGTTTATGTATTTACAAATTTGAAAGTTATATTTTACATATCTCAAGATATGGATATCTTGAGATAATAACAGCAAGCATGAAATTAAAACGTGCACTGTATTTTAGTAGATTCAAAAATCCACAAATCAATGTTTCGTATCCGCAACTTCCATTCAATTGATAGATTTCCCCGGTTAATTTAAAATGAAAATGATGTATGCAGCTTGAATTTTCTTCAGTGGCAATTCTGTTAAGAAAACAAACCCCATTTTAGTAGAAAACGTTGAAAATGGATGCTCCCCCCCCCCCCCCCCCCCCCACACCGAGAACCAACATACCACTTTGCACATATTTAGATAATAATGTCTTACATATTTTATCAAAGTCACTAGTTGGTTCTCGGGAGTGATGCTGATAAGTCCATTTTTTTGTATGTTGTCCTAGATTTTTTTGTTTTGATTTTTAACAGTTTAAATAGCATTGAATATTAAAGGTAGATGACCCGATCACATTTTCGTAACACAGAATTATTTCAAACATACGGAGATTTTCATATCATATGAAAGCCCGTATTTTTCTCATCATCATACTGAAATTTGACGGCCTAAATCGGTATAATTACGGAGAAATCGATGAAATAACGTCGAATTACCGCGAATGGTAGTAACCACCGATATAGTTTGTGTACTACTCAATGGGTACAGTTCACAGCATCTTGTGCGTCTAAAATAAGAACCATTAGAGCTATGCAACTCAAACTTTGGAACACGACTTTTTTAAGGATGACCTTTCATGTAGAATAGAAAACTTCAAGTTGAAAATCGGAACATCTACCTTTAAACTAAGTGTTTATAACATATATGTGCGACTCTTTGTGTGTTCTCAACTTCTTGTTGGCTAAACTTTTAGCTTCCGCAGGTAAAAGAAAACTTTTTTTTGGGCCTAATATCGATGTGATCGTCATCGAAATAACCAAATCGTGAAATATTACATCATAAACGGCGAATTAAGATTAAACGGTTTCAGATGGCAGTTAGATAAACTTACGTATAACGTACTAGTAGGTGCAAAAAAACAACCACCTGATTTCCAGACAAATTGTTCTACAACGCTCTTCCGTGTATACGCGGTACACAGTTGTCACAGAAAAAAGTGCTGAAGTATTCTGACGACGACTATAGTAACATCAATACTGTAAGAGGTAAGAAGGTATGCAAATATTTCAACCTCATTCTCCTTGCTGCATTTCAACGTTTTGTCCTGGCGTTTTGTTAATTGTATCCAGAACTATAGATATCCTTGGCTTTCTTATACCTTATGAAATCAGGAAGAAACAGAGATGCTTCACTAGACAAAATCGAAAGCTCTCCAACATTTCACACATACGCTTGATACTTTAACCTAAATGAGGAGGTATAAAATATGCAGAAACAAATGCTGATAGTTACCTCAGGAAGATTATCTGTTTTTGCCAAGAGAACAACAGCACCGGGGAATTCTTTTTCAAGTACTGTCAATCGATCAAAGAGTTTGGCATCTTCGTATTTCTCCAAAATAACAGAAGATAAATAAAGCAGTGGCGGGTAGTAAAATCGCGCAACTATTCAAGTAAGAGAGGTTCGAAATAGCACACTAAGATTTCAAATATATTGGAATTCATCCAAACATGTGTCATTTTAAAGATCTGATGGTGCAAGGATCATGTTAATCTAGTAATGCGTTCTGGTGCTATGGTAATTTCAAAATTCTCCAAAGTATTCGAAAACCTGCCACGAAATGCCATTTTGAGTCAAAATGACTAAAAAAACCGCATTAATCATCGCACTCCACACATGTTTATTAGCTGATCGAAAATCAGAAGTGTATTTTATTTCATATTTTTACATCAGGTTAGGATTAAGACAAAAGGAATAGAAAATGCCCAGGTGATTTCCTGGAAGCTATGATTGCATGTACAGGGTGAATCAAACAAATTGTGAACGGATTAAATATGCGTAACTGAATATCTCGAGTTTTGTAGGTAGTAAACTAATGAAATTTGGTATGATGAATACCTGTGCCGATGTTTATTTTAAACTGGCAATCAGTTCGATATCTTATCAAATAATATTGATTTGTATCAAATTATGCATAAATGTCCCGATAAATGTCTAAATGCTTGTGTGCTACACTCACTGTTTTGAAAATCCAATTATACCAATAGATTTCCAGGATGTGTAGTACACAATAGAATATCTACTCTTTTTAAAATGTGCCCCAAAAATGAGGTATTTTGAGCAAAATATTTGGATTTGTTCAAACAGTCTAATCTGGAGATATGAACATAAATTTAAAATAGTACATGAACGGTGATGTAGCTGAATGTCAGGGCTACCATATATGGTAAGCGCATGCCCATAGAATGAAGCACTCAAGGAAAATGCATTTCCTACAGGGGTGTTTATTAGAAATGAGGCAGCTGATTATGTTAGTGCACTCAATGGGGAAAATAGTAGATTTCACGCGCTGTATAAAAACCACTGAAATACAATATTTTATTTAAAATGTTTCTAGGAGGGTTAATGAACATAACTCAATTATATATAGTGAAAATATCACTTTTTTTATATACCTTCGTTTGTTTATAAATTAGATTTGAGGTTTATCTCAAAAATAGACATTTCTCATTTGTGCTCGAAATGTATGTTTGTAGAAGGCTTATACAGCATGACTTGTGCTGAAGCCACGGCGTAACCAGGAATCTCTAGTTTTACGTAATCCGTGAATGAAATCCTTCTGGTTGCGCACTCGCACATAATAGTGGTTGTAAATCTTCACAAATCTGTAAGCATACAATGTCTTTAAAGAAGCCTTTCGAATCTTATTTTGGCCCCCAGTTTTGATCCGAAGTTGGTGAAAGGTACCTAGACTAAATCTTTCAGTCGTTTAATAATATCGCACGGACGTGATGCCGTGCCAACGCTTGCGCACAAAAGATAGTGCGGTCGACTATGATGGGGCTGTTACGGAGACAGTCTAGATTGGTCCCTGGTATATAAAAGAAAATTCACAAAAATTATCGGATAATTATGCTTAAATAAATCTTCACCATAACACTTTCCATGCAGCAGGCGTCTGCAGACGACATTCCAAAAGTTCACAAAATGTTTCAAAAATGTCAACATTATCGAATTTCATTACTATTTTTTTGGAAGTACAATGGAAAATGCATTGAACTAAGTACATACATGCCTAGTATTGGTTAAGTAATCCTTGAGCATGTTGAGGTAGGCCTTGAAAGTTTGGAAAGGTTTCTGATAAATCTGTTTTTGTAGATGGTAAAACCGATAGCCGCGAGGAAAGTGTTATGGTGGCTCTATTGGCTGAGTTAAACATTTGTATTTCCTTTAAAAGGAAATAATTATGTTTAAGTGCTTGGTCTGAACATTCTGCAACTGAAAATAATATTTTAATCGGACATTCGGTTGCCGAGATATGTTAGGTCAAAGGGGCATATAACCAACATTCAAATTAAGGGCTAAATCATATTTTAATTTTAAAGGAAATCTAAATCTTGGACTCAGCCAATAGAGCCAGTCCCTTAAACCACTATAATTTACCTTTTAGTTAGCAATAACAGAAAGCAATATATTCTTTAAAATCTTGTAACCGTGTATGCTATAATTTGGAGAATATTCATCAGGATTGTTCAAATAAATAGTAGAAAGTTTGATATTTTCTTTTTAAAAAATCCAAGGTGTAAAGTATAATAAGCTTATACTTACAATGTACGCGTAACGTTTCATGCTCACTGAGCACTTCATCAGACTAGTTGACATCTGACCTCTTCACTGTCTTTTTGTAGTGAGAATAGTTATTCTTGACAAGGATGAGTACGACTCCAAGCTATCCAAAGTGACTCCAACACTTATACCAAGCTCAAGAAGGATCCTACACCTGTCTACAAAAAGACACTGGTGGCCATCATCACCAGACTGGAAAAAGAGGAACAAATAACACATGAAGACAAGAATTTTTTGTATTCAACCGCGGAAAATGTCCCCAGGATTTACGGCAGCCCCAAAATACACAAGAACAACAACCCGCTTAGACCCATTGTTGACTACATGGGATCGATCGCGTACAATGTCTCCAGATCCTATAGCAGATATTCTGGGACCTCTAGTGGGCACAACAGTACATCACGTCCTTAACTCGAAACAGTTAGCTGATGACTTAGCGGACATCTCAGTTGAGGATGACGATCGACCTCACATTAAGCATCATCAGGAAACGACTGGAGAAAGACAAAGATTTGAAAAAAAAGAACCCGGCTCACAGTCGACGACCTGATGGAACTCATTCATTTTGTTATTACAACAACTTACTTCAGTTTCAAAGGTGAAATACGATATGCTCAGAACGCCGGTGTAGCGATGGTTAGTCCACTCAGCCCTTTAGCCTGCAAATGTATTCATGGAATGGCAGGAACAAGAAGCCATCGCCACAGCTCCTATCACATGCAAACCCAGACTATGGACACGCTACGTGGATGATGTGCTAGAGATAATCAAGCAGGGCCAAATGAAGAATTTAACAGCACATCTAAATACCATCGATCCTACTGAGCACATCAAGTTCCCCGTCAAGTTCACACTTGAGCAAGTGCAGGACGGCAAGATCCCTTTCCTCGACACCCTAATAATTCGCAAACCTGACGGCAGTACCAAACTTTGCATCTGCAGAAAGAAAACACATACCAACCAGTATTTGCAATTCAATTCACACCATCCCCACAACCAGAAGTTGGGCGTTATCAGGTCGCTGCTTGACAGAGAGGAAACCAATGTGGCTATCCCAAATGGGCAATAAATGCCACAAGTCAGTCGATTCTAGCAGTAGCGTAAATTTGTTGTGAACATTGAAGAGGATGATTCGCTGGTGAGGAAGAACCAATTGCGCTTGCATGCACCAGGGGCTGTCTATTTGACGTAGAATGTGACCCCCTTTGTAAGCTGAAAGATTTTTATACTTTTGAAACTCCATCCATGCGATTTGGTGAATACTTTAAGTCAAAATTTACATCAACTCAAAATGTACTAATTGTCCAAGGATTTTAAATAATGACTAAATAAATAAATAAATAATCAAACTTATTATTGTTTTATTAATTAAAAACTGATAAAGCCAAAGTTTCAACATTATTGTGAGTGGAAGGGTAGATGAACAAAAAAATAAGAAAGCATATCGTACCGTGCGTGGGGATCGAACCAGGGGTTCTGCGGTTCACAATAGAAGGACAAGGTATCCACGCCACGGAAGTATTTCAGTTAAGGGATGTGTTATAATTGTATATACCATTAAACTACAGGGTGACCCAGAAAATGTTGAACCCAAAAATCACAAAATTCAATATTTTTTTTTACCATTCAAATAACAAAATATTGCATAACTCTTTCACCAGCTATGTGCACCATACATTTAACTTTCTGAAACATTTTAGATCATAAAAATAGGCCACACGAAACTTAAAATACGTGTAATTTTGTAAGAAGTGTTGTTTTGTAGTGTAAGTGAAGTGCAAAAAAAATTGTTTCATGCTACATGAGCAGAACAAGTGCCTGTTTGAAACCATTTCTGCACAGTATCTCATCAATATTCATTTATTATGTAAATCAATATTATTAATTTATAAGCGACTTTGAAAACAAAAACTGAAGTCCCCTAGACTTCATTTGAAAATGTTAATTTGATAAATACAGATCAAAACAAAAGATTACTTTACGGTGAGTTAAAACTCACGAACTCACCGTACTTAGAACAGAATTAAGTTTTATATATGAACCAAGTGACATTTTTTTCTCTTTTACAAAAGGGCGAAAACACCCCCTGTCACACAATCAAGTGTATCTTTAGTTTGGCAAGGCCAATTTACATGATCTAAAGTTCTCCAGAAAGCTGAATAAATTGTTAACATAACTGCTGAAAACAGAATGCCATATTTATTTATTTTAATTTTTAATTTTTTTTTTTAATTTTGTGATTTTTGGGTTCAACATTTTCTGGGTCACCCTGTACTTGTTAACATCGGGTGCTTGTGTTTGTCATTAAAATTTTGCCTTTTAGTGCAATATTTGTATGTGCCCCTCGTCCAAAATATGTTTGTAATGTCATGATAGTCCTTATTTTTGAAAAAGCGATAAACAACTGCGACATTTTTGGCTAACAAAATTGCGTATTTTCTTGTTCGGTGTAAGCAGGCCGACTCAACGTGATTTTGTATGTACACTCACCTATGACCTAGCGAGTGACGACACATTTTAAAAATTACGGAAGACCATTCACGTCAGAATTTTACAGTAAACCATAGGTTAACACTTGGCATATGCGCTAATTAATTTTGTAAGGGGACGATGCTTATTAATGTGGATATTTACCTCGCTAGTTACTATTCTGGTGTTACTCGCCAGTTGTGCTTTAAGAATTACATAGTTAGTAAGTTACGCTGCAGTTAGAGCATATCTACGCTAGTTTGGGGCACTCGGCCGATTGATTTGGTAGGTTCGATATCTATTTTATTAGTTATGACTGAACGTTTTCTTAGACTTGTACAATTTGGAACGTAAGACAGATTTTGAACCAGTCTCGTTGAAAAAGGTAGGATTCAAACAAACTATGTTATTATGCTATTGATATGAAAACCATTTGCATTTGATGATTGCACTTATATAAGGATCAGTCCAAGAAAAGAGATACTGGCATCACATGTAATTTTAAAAGCAATCAAAAACCAGTCGATCCATTTTGTAACTTTAAAAAAACAAAAAAAACCTTCATGTATATTTCATATTATGCAGCGGCAGATAACATTGATTTAATAATTGCCCTATTGCGCAATTAGCACGCTCTTGCAACACTTACGGTATTTATTGAAACTTTCATAATAGCATAATTGCGCAAGTAGCACGCTCTTTGCAGCGGCAGATAATAATAGCATGATTACGTAAGTAGCACGCTCTTGGAAAACTAAATACATTGGAATTTCTTTTGCAGGTCTTTTAAAAAACATGGGGCCGGGGGAGCCTATAGGACTTGAACATGATTGGATTTAACATTTAGTAAATCTAGCAAGATATTGCCGGCACTAACACTTTGCAAGCGGCTAATATTGGTTTTACCAAATACATCATAAACCATTCCCACCTTTCAAGGTCTATCTCAAGGATCACTGAACCAATATGATGCATGTTTGTACTTATTGTTATGCATTTCTCATAATGATTCCAAAATTTGGTAATTAAATTCAATCATTTTGATATTTTTGAAATAATTTGAAACCGACCCTACCTGAGAGGTCCGTTTGCCCATACAGCGACCGCCCACCCCTCCCCCCATCCCGCCCGTTGCCTAGTATATTTGGTTGCTGTTTCACCTGGACAAGTTATGATTAACATTGGGCGAAAAGGCCGGTTGGTACCGTCAATTACCGTTAAAGGGACACAATGTCATGTTGATATTTTTTAAATTTTAATTAATTTACTTCAGAATTCAAGATGAACATTAAAAATTGCCATTATTGTTGTTTCTACTGAAAAAACCCCAGCAAAATGTGATTAAAACAATGTTTTAGATATGTTGGAATACCACCCTTAACCATGTAAAATGCTGGTTGGAGCTCTACCAGCATTTTTGAATCGACGTTTTGTTGTTCAAAGAGGGCTGATTTTTCTTAATCTATACAGGTGTAAGTTCATACATGTTATACAATTATAAAAATATACAAATCCCAGTTTTTATCATATATTTTTGTAATTGATGGCGCTGCTTCCACCACATTTCGTAATGCCCCTTTAAGTTGCCAGTAGAAACATTGGACACACGCTCTATGTTTACCTATACCCTGGACATGATGGACTTAAGGTGCATATGTAGTTCACAAGATAATAAAGATAACAACGTACAACGTATCCCAGAATGCCAGCAAGAGGTGCGTGCATATTTAGCTATGGTAAAAATGCTTTCGATTGTTACACATCAACATTTCCGTATAGTAAGCTTTCTTAAGAATTTTGAAATTGAAAATCACACGTTTCGACAGAAACGATGCACTCTTTTTTGTAGAAATGGTAGATTTCAAGTCTGACCAAAATTACCTCTTTTTTTTAAAACTCATATAATCCTTGACCATGTCACAATATTGAATGACCTTCGTAGATATCATTGACAAAATAAACAATTATCTAGGTACGGCCTACGTGAAGTTTGTTCGATCTTTGATCTGACAAGCTGGGCCGTAATTAAACGTAATCGTATGTGTTGTTGTCTACAGTTTGAAATTGAGATACCATTAATGCATTATTAGTATAATATATAAGACCTATTCTTGCAATCCAACTTTATACTATCAACGTTTGGGTGAAAAGGCCAATATAAGGGACATCAAGTGAGCAACCATCAGCTGTCATGCCTATTCTTCGATCAAGTAAACGAAAAGGGTACTCCCCCTCAGGACCAGCCCAAGTACCGCAGCCATCAAAGAAGAAGGCTAAAGCGAAGACGAGCGATAAGAATGGAAATACTGATTCATTAAAACCCAAAGCTCTTTCGGAATTGTTTACCGTGCCACCACCGCAGAAAGTGGGGAAGAGAAAACCTGGACAGTTGTCGGTGAAGCAGGTCCAGCAGTATTTTGAAGAGGTATGGCGGGCCTATACTTTGTCCATTATCATAACGTCATTTTGTTTAATAAAACGTGAAAATTGTGAGATAGGCTTTAACGACGGGTATTCATAATATAAAAGTTTAACGGGTTCGCCGTCGGACGAGTTTAACACTGTCAAGCTTTCGTCAGGATTAGCTCTGACTTCTTCAGGACCAAAATATAATAATATTAAGCAAAACACATGCCATTTCTCTATTATTATCATCCTTTGAGTTGCCCTTGCCCGATGATTTGAGAGTAAGTTTCCAATTCCTATTTGTAAAATATTGGTGGCTCTGAAAAGAGCCGTTAGAGGCTGGCCTTTGTCTACTGTTGGTGGCCCTGAAAAGAGCTCTCAACGTAGGTTAACGCTGGCGTACTTTAAATGTTTCTGGCTCTAATAGAACCTATTAAAAAGGACTGCCTCTTGACCAATGGAAATAACGTAGACTGCAGCTTGTCTACTACAGACTACAATAATTCGTTTGCACAGTCGTGCGGTCATTGATCTGTAAAGATCATTTGATAAATAATGTGGAATATATTGATAAAGAAAATAGATTCAGAAAAGAAAAAATAATGTCAAACGTGGTCTTAACTGTTTCTGTTTCTTTCCTCCTTTCTTAACAGGGATTCCTTCCTTTGCCAAAATTCTTCAAACCGGAAGAACTCGATCCTGTACGTAAAGCTACAGAGTTGGAGGTTGATAATCTTGCGAATAAGCTTTACAATGGTGGAAAAATAAAAGGTATTATAACGTTACCGAACGGGTTACCAGTTCCTTTGGAAAATACATGATCCGACTAACCTGACTAAATAGTTTGAATACAAATCTTATCTATAAGCCTATTTATCACCTCATTCTTAAACAGTTTATCACAATTCTGTTTGGTGGAGGTTTTAACTTAAAAGATGCATACCGTAGTTTGTAGGAAATTTCATTTGACCGATTTTACCGATGTAATAGTACGAGAGCAGGTTGGTTAAAATAATCACGGAGTAGCCTAACAGCCTATATATTTTCATTTAATGGATTCATACGCTTAATGTTATCTTCGCCTTAAAATATCCTTTACAGATGTCTTGTACTAGATACTTTTACGTTTTACCTCCAATCACAGCTATTTTATCTTTCGTTATTATTAGAGAAACATGAGGATGCCGAGCTTTTTGAGCGATTGACGTTAATTGAAAAAGAATTCCATGGCGCCTCGGTTCTGTTAACCAAAATGGGTAATCTTCCTGAGGTAATTCTAATTTCCGTATACATTTTGAGTTTGGTTCCCCACATATGTTTCTATCAGATCGACCCCATAGATCTCTTCCTGATAGTTCAGTTTATTGTACTTTTGAATGAAAAGCAGGATAGCGTGATATTTTGTCTGAAGAAGTATCTATGTATTTTTCTTCCTGATATCATAATGATTATACTAAGCCAGTTGACGTTTTTGTCCGAAAGATATTCGTTCCACACATGCTGGAAACAAAATGTGAACAATTTGTCACAATCAAAGTTCAGAGGTTAAATATATTCAGATACCGTCCATTCCCATCACTGAATTTACCATATTCTCACATTCTATCCAATAACTGTGCTTTTAATGCAGGCTTTTCAAAAGCTATGGTCCAATGAACGTCTCTTGAATGTAATGGAACAATTGATCGGTCCAGAAATAGCCGGTCATCCTGTGTGGAATCTACGCTGTAAGGTAAACAAATAATTCATTGATATTTCTTTAAAGTTTCATTTTACCCCAGCTCGTTAACTACTCTACTACTACACAGGACTAGTATACATATTCACACTCCCTGTGGGGGGTGTATAGATTTCAATAGAAGAGCCCAATTCCCATTGGATCATGAATGAGAGAATATGATTTCCTCTTGGTTTTGTTTCCTTTCCTCATAGCAGTGCATCCCGCTTCCGCGTTTTGTGCAGCCCTTGTCATACAATTATTTTTATTTTAAAATGGCGTAAAATTGAATTACATAAATATATCATAACGAGCTATTGTTTACACTAAATTTCATCTCTATTTTGCAGACACCTTATAATGAACAAGCAACAGTGCCGTGGCATCAAGGTAAATGGACAATTGCTATGTCATTATATATGTGTAGCATTAGCACCGTATTTTGAGCGAATAATTGCTTGATAGTAAACTTTCAAAATATGTAATTTAGGTTCCGTACTGTTATACCGGTATCGCACGATACTGGCAAATGAAATTTACCAGTATCGCTCAATTTTGGTACAATATTGTTCCAGAATCGTCCGATAATGGAACACTTAACTGTGTTCCAGTAGTGAGCGATACTGGAACGTTTGTATGTTCTAGTATCGGGCGATACTGGTACACTTTCTACCAGTAGTGATGTTTCAATATTGGACGAAACTGGTACATAATTGTGTACATGTGCCGATATCATTCGATACTGGAACACTGGCATTTAGATACTGGGTGTACAAGTATCAGACGATACTAGGACAGTCCAGAATCTGGACCTAAACTACACTTTTTCTCAAACATATTCTAACAAAGAATCTTTTGAATAACACCAGCTCATTAAAATGTATTCAGGTAAACGAATTCGTACTTAATGTTATTGTTTCTGCAGATCTTTGTGAGAAAGTGTACTTTAGGTCCTAGATTCTGGTTTATTTTAGTATCGGCCAATACTGGAACACCCAGTATCACTCGATAGGCCTACTGGTACAAAGTCAGTGTCTCAGTATTGTTCAATACTTAAACAAATCACTACTGATAGCATGGGTATCAGTATCGCCCGATACTGGAACGGAATATAAAAACGTTCCAGTATCACTGGTTCCAGTATCGACCGATACTGGAACAGTAAAATCATTCCGATATCGAGCGAGATACTGGCAATCCAGTATCTGGGATCTAAAGTACACTTGTCCCGATTTTTGTTTTTGAACCAGCGCTGATGTTGATATCCTCGCGGGATTTTTCCTCATCCTTAATAGATCCATATTATTGACCTACAAACAATCCCAATAATCGATTTGAAAGGATGGTTATAGCTTTATTTTGAGAAACAGAGACAATTGTATACGTCCTAACACGGACGATTTGATACGTCCTAATTATATTATATTGAGGCCGTCAGCGCTTCGTCATACCCGTCATCTTGTGGATAGACCGGAAAAGTGTACTCTAGTTCCCAAAGTCTGGATTGTACTAGTATTGTCCAATACTGGAACACCCAGTATCGTTCGATACTGGTATAAAGTCAGTGTTCCAGTATCGGACGAAATATTGGAACACAATTATGTTCCAGTATCGCTTGATACTCGAACACAATTTGGTATTCCAGTATCGCCCTGTTATGTACTGGAACAGTGAAATCGTACCGGTATCGTGCGATACTGGCATCATTTATGTTCCAGTATTGAACGATACTGGTATACCACCAATATCTGTGACCTAAAGTACACTTTTCCCGATAGGCGTACTAGTACTAGTAAACTCTAAAATGTTTCGGACATGAACCCCTGGCTATCTTTAGCTATTAACAGACAGTCAATGAGCAAGAATGATTGGGGGTCAGGCATAACTTGGAAGTGAATGAGTAGTGTGAGGGTACGAATTATTTTTCCAAACACTTTGTTCGGGTCTCTATCGATGGCAACCTCTAAAGAGCGAATTGGACTAGATTCAATTTCGGTAAAGTTAATCAATCAATCAAATCAATCACTGAACTTTATATAGCGCCAAAACCAAGGAACTTGTATTATTAAGGTGCTTAGGAACAAAGAAACACAAAAAGAAAATTAATGTCAACAAGCAAGTTCAAAAAGGTGACATTTTCAAAAGTCGTTAAAAGATGTTGATGGAATTTGAATTTCTAATACTGGCAGCTAGTTGTATTGACGCAGTGGCGTATCTGGGGTATTTGTCAGGGGAGGGGGTGGAGGGGGGGGGGGGGGTGACAAAGGATATTTTCCCCAGTAGACTTAAACTATTTCCCGGTGGACTTCAAAACTTTATCAGGCTGCGGATTGATGCCGCATCATCAGATATGTAAGGGGGGTGGGGGGGGGGGGGGGTGTGGGGGATTAAAAAAAATAACTTCCACCATTAAGCCTAGTAATAATAAGTGATAGCCGTCGGGGTTGGGGTGTGTGGGGGGTAGGCACCCCCTGGCCTGCATTGACAAGGTACATATGATAGGACGCAAAGGCACGATCAGCATTGTGATGGTGTGTCGAATAAAATCTGATAACCAATAACTGCGACCAGCGTGTATTGGACACTGTTGGTCCATGATTCAATTATCGCTATTATCATACTTTTATCACTCAATAGTAAATAGCATATAACATGTGTGTGTCGTCTGCAATTCCTCAGATAATGCCTATTTGGACGACAATGCGCAGGAAGTATTGCAGGCAACCGCCTGGATTCCTTTGCTAGCTGTTGACGAACATAATGGCTGCCTACAGGTATGTCAAATATGGTGGGGGGGGGGGCATTTTTAGGGATCCATACTGAGATATTCGATTATTTGCATCACCAACATTGGGATAAACATGTGAAGAACCCGGGCCGCGTGCGTGCAAGTCAGAGGCTCTGACCACTAACTGCGACAATGGGTTGATACCCCCCCCCCCCCCCCCCCCCCCCCCCCCGTCGGAGCGTGTCATGAGATAGACCGGGCGATTGCGCGGTACTGCAAGGTAGCACCGTAGGGATTTATAGTGAGTTAGGGTTAAGATCTTTAAAGGGGCACTAAGAGATCCTTCATGGAGGGAGACCTCAATTTTTTTCAGAAGTTTGGTTTTTCACATAATGTAATGCTTATATACGTACTAGCTACCATCCAAAATTATAGAGCTTAATTTGCAGTGAAATTCATGGATTTGATAGCGTTTTGAGTTTCGATAATTATGATCCTATCGAAACTACCCAAATTCATCTAAAAGGCCACAGATGGCTTCTCTCCTATTTGTTTCATGTTTATTCAAAATAACCTTAAAGACCACCCATGGCTTGTTGAGTGATGCATAGTCATGACATCCCTGATTTAATTAGTGGGGATTTTTAACCAAAATACAAAAAACGTGAAAAGCACTAATATACCTTCGGAGATGCTGAGAAAATGTCTTTATTTTAATTGTTACTGATTTCTTTTTGAAGATATCTTACATGAGAAGGTTTCTATGTAGAGGAGAGCGGGGCGAGCCCGCCCACCACGTGTTTCTCATCACGTGACTGTTGAAAAAGTATCAGACTGGTGTAATTTGGTTGCACCGGTCATAGCAAAGTAACTATTAAAACTTCAGACCTGGATACAGCTCCCCTAAGGATTTATTGAATAATTGTTTTTGAATATTTAAAGTAACATTATCTGCCATTAAAAACGTTGCATTAATCTAAAGACATCACAGCGATGGTACTAACTTTTATAGTCATTCAAAAGGTATAAGGGCTTTGCCTAACATATTATGCAGTTAAAAACTTCCCATTCCGTGTTTAGTAGGTATACCATGAGATTGAGAAAAAAAATTAGCCCTGGGGTGAGTTCGCCCCATTTCGCCGGGGCGAGTCCGCCCATGCCCTATTACACGCTAAGAAGGGGGCGGACTCGCCCCAACATAATAAATGGACACACGATGTGTCCATTTCATATGTTGGGGCCACATGGCCTAATTTGTCATAGTTGTGTCTAGTTGACTTTTAATCAATCTTTAAATGAAATAACTGATAGTTTCTGCAATATTTAACTTGCCTATAAAGCCGGACGGGCTTGCACATCATGAGGGCGAACTCGCCCCTGCGTGAGTAGTATGGGGTAAGTCCGCCCTGTTGGTTATTTTCCTTACTCCTGCACTTACTAAAAGTTATAGAGTGCTGAAAATATGGGGGTATGTAGCTAAGAAACGTAGCTTTCATTTGGAAGTAGGATAAATGTTAGTCTTTGTCAAAGACGCCTCTTGAGCCGAGCGCAGCGCGAGAGCCGAGCGAAGATTATATGCGTAAAGGCCTTGTATTCCACAATTTTGATAGAGGGCGCTCACACCTATACAGAATATAGGGCCTTGATGAAAGGCTAGATAAATGTCTAACTTGTAAAATGAGTCCAATAGGCAAGCCTGAAAATTAGAGGGCGGACTCGCCCCGCTCTCCCCTATATCATCTATCTAAACAAGTTGAAAATATTGATTTATTTTATTTTATAAATCTCTCTGTGCCCCTTTAAATCAAAATAATGACCGATTCTACCATCATACATCGATATCATTGGTCTCCTTTTCCGTCAGGTCGTCAAAGGTGGTCATCGCACAGGAGTGTTGGCAAAACACACATGTTGCGTTGGTGGTACGTGGTATGTTGAAGTATCGGATGAAGAGATGGCGGTGAGTCTTGGAGTAGACACGAAGAAAGACTTGCGGACGTGCAGCTTGCCGTATGGTGGCGTGCTTCTTATGAATAATTTGATACCCCATCAAAGGTAAACTAATATTGAAATTAGGCTGTTAAATTATATTAATCAAAAGCAAATCTTGCCACTTGAAACTCTGGAAAAGAGAATTTTCTTATTTAACACTTTCCACGCGGCTATTAGTTTGACCATATGCAAAACAGATTTCTTTGAAACCTTTCACAACTTTCAAAGTCTATCTCAAGGATTATTGAACCAATACCAGACATGTTTGTACTAATTGTAATGCATTTCTCATGGTGATCCAAATAATATGGGGATGAAATTCAATATTTTTGCAAATGATGTAACTTATATTCATATACGGCCTGGTAATCGGCAGGCAAAGATCTCGCAGCGCCCAATTGTAACCAAAAAAGTTATACAATTTTGAAAAAGATGTTATAAGTAATTCCAAAGTAATTTCTGTTTCAATTTTTAACATCCTGCAAAGGAAATTTTCTCAGCTTTTTAATAAGCTTAGTTTTATGAAAATCGGCGGTCAGGAAGCAGAGCAATGATCAATTGTCTAAAGTAGTTGCGAAATCCCCTGGGCCACTTTGGCTAAATTACTAGGAGGAACAGTAAGTTGTATGAACGGGATCAAATCTTGTGAGACCAATGGTTCATTTCAAGTGGACAGCCCAAAATCAAAAAGACACCGCTTGTTCGGGCAGGAATCTTTGGTGATGGAACTTTGATTGGACATATCTTCATAGATGGGAACATGAATGCTTAAAAACGCTTCCTTGATCTGTTTAACAACACGGTGATACCTGAGTTGTTAACACATGGAAGATACCTGTTGAACCAGATTGGCTCCATATCTCGTCTGTGGTGGTTTCATGATGGTACCATGTCAGAAGGAATAATGAGCAATTCAATTATGGACTCAAAGAAATTGATCAAGATATTGTTATTTATTAATTTATTGAAATGAAATAAAACTAGTTAACAAAGAATTATATAGTTCTCTTAATTATTCCTGCATGATACCCTAACCATTTAATGTCAACAAATAAAAGTGGCCCAACCCGATTTCTAGACGACATAGTAGATTGGTCATAATTTTGAAACAAAAGCAGTTAAAAAGACGAAATAAAATTCTTCTGGTAGTCAACACATCAATTGTCACAGATTGTAAGGGGCCATATCCAAACTCTCAAGTGATTTTATAGCGTTTTTATACCGATTTTACCCCGGTATTAAAACGGTATTTTTTTCTATTGTTAAAAGCATCGGAAAAAGATCGGTGATTAACTAAAGCCGCCTCTCTCCCCCTCTCTACTTATCTGGCGTTAACAATAGAACTATTGTAGTACTCTCGATGGCTCAATTAGTGAAGCAGACAGATGAAAGCGCGAGGAAGGTTGTGTTATTATGCTGACCAGTGCTCTAGTTAATCACCGATCTTTTTCCGATGCTTTTAACAATAGAAAAAAAAAAAACCGTTTTAATACCGGGGTAAAATCGGTATAAAAACGCTATAAAATCACTTGAGAGTTTGGATATGGCCCCTAAACGATTTTGAAATTGCACGATTTTAAAGTTGGATTAAAAACTAGACATTGTTCTGGTCTGAGACCAGGACACCTTGATTTTTTTATGGATTAATGACCTCTAGTCACCCCATATGACATGTCACTTTTAATGGATCCAACACATATTTTGACCAATTCTGACAATCATGGGTCATTTCCTACCGAAAAAAATAGCATTTTGAGTGCGAGGAGTGCAAATTGACCTTTTGACCCCTAGTGACCTATGTTGACCTTTGACCCAATCAAAATTATTTGACTTTTTTTCTTGTTTCATCAATGCCTACAAGATGAAACAAATCCGGTCAAAATCGGAGCATGTCTTATATTTTACCCCTGTTTAGGTCAATGACCCCTAGTGACCCCATATGACATGTCACTTCTAATCGCTGAAGACCCTATATGTACATGGATCCAAGAAATCTTTTGACTAATTCTGACAATTTATGCGTCATTTCCTCCCGAAAAAATAGCATTTTGAGTGTGAGGAGTGAAAATTGACCTTTTGACCCCTAGTGACCCCAAATATATTTTGATTTTAAAAACCGAACTATTATATATGCGTACGGTCAAAAGGAATATGTTGACAAATTCTGACGATCCTAGGTCATTTCACTAAATTGCAAACGCGTTTTAAGTGAAAATCACGTTTTGACTACTTATGACCCCTGTGTGACCTTTGACCCCAAACTGTAGAGACCCTATATGTAGGTCTGGTAGGGGGTCCTACTGACCAAATCTGGTGATTGTAGCATGTACACTGTAGAAAAAATAGCATTTTGAGTGCAAGGAATGAAAATTGACCTTTTGACCCCTAGTGACCTATGTTGACCTTTGACCCCGTAAAAATGATTGACTTTTTTTCTTGTCTTATCAATGCCTACAAAATGAAACATGACCGGTCAAAATCGGAGCATGTCTTACATTTTACCCCTGTTTAGGTCAATGACCCCTAGTGACCCCATCTGACATGTCACTTTTAATCGCAAGACCCTATATGTACATGGATACAAGGAATCTTTTGACCAATTCTGACAATCATAGGTCATTTCCTCCCGAAAAAATAGCATTTTCAGTGCGAGGAGTAAAAATTTACATTTTGACCCCTAGTGACCCCAAATGATTTTTAATTTTAAAAACCTTTCTTTTGTATATGCGTACGGTCAAAAGGAATATGTGGACCAATTTTGACAATCCTAGGTCATTTCACTAAATTGGAAATGCGTTTTAAGTGAAAATCACGTTTTGACCACTAGTGACCTTTGTGTGACCTTTGACCCCTAACTTTGAAGACCCTATATGTAAGTCAGGTAGGGGGTCCTACTGACCAAGTTTGGTGATTGTAGCATGTAAACTGTAGAAAAAATAGAATTTTCTAGATGGGTCTGATAGAAAGAAGAAACGGCAGAGATAGAGAACCTTGATTTTTGAAAAATCAAGGTAATGAAATTGCAATTGTATAACTTTTTTTGTTACAGTCTGTAAGTTACATATTAAACTACTTCCAAGCAATGTCTTTTAAAAAACCTTTGCAGCTTAGAGAATAAATCCGACAAAATCCGATGGAGTTTGGATCTTCGCTTCCAGAGACCTGATAAGTCTCCTGGATTTCATGGCTTGAAGGATAACATTCTCTTTCGGACCGCAGCAGATCCCGACTATCAGATCCAGTGGAATGACTTTAATCAAGTCGATAGACGCCAGTCAGCTACAGAAAGCTGCACTTCTAATGATGATGTCGCTGGTGGTACGTCTTGGCATTCCATGGAGGAGGTAAGCTATTAGTAGGAAATGTTGAACATTTTATGGGAATTTTTGAAAATGTTTGAAACTAAAACATAAATATATATATATATATATTTTTCCCGCCTTATCTATTCATTATTTTTAAATATCTCTACGGATAATGCCTCAAAAGTCATAAGCCGGTGACAAAATAATTAATACAATGAATATCGAAATAGTCAGTTTTGCATTTTGAACCAAAGACATGAACACCTCAATTTTACACAGAAAGTGTAACTTTTTTAGTTTTTCGGTTACAGCTTAAAGGTGGATATTCCGATCACTATCTTCAGCTTTTTTTCTTCCCCTCGACATATGTTGATGTCAAAAGAAACCCCGTATATTACTCATTATTTCTGTTAAATGTTTGGCGCAAGATATGTTCCATTTATACGTTATCATAGGCCAATGCAGTGAATTACTGCGAAAGGTGGCCACCCAGTCAGTTTGTGTACTACTCAATGTGCTAATTTCACGTCACCATAATATGCTTCTAAAATAAGAACCATTGGTGTTATAAAACTCAAACCATGGAATATGACTATTTAAAGGATGACCCTTCCTGTAGATTAAAAAAACATCAAGTTGAAATTCGGGCCAGTATTCGGAACGCCTACCAATCTTAATCAAGCTTTCTCTAGCAATTCGCAACATGGATGTTCCTTGGGTCTTTTAGGCCTACTTCCAACCAGTAAGTACATGTATAGGTATTTTCAATGCTTCGATTACGCTTTCGCCTATGATTAACCCAGGTATTGTTCATGATAGCAAATCACTGTAGAAACCAGATGCCTCGACAATGTTGGATAATTCATTTTGCAATGATTTTCCTTAAGTTTACACTTCTCACAGGAGCATTTAACTATTAAGTTTGACTTAGCTGTATAACAGATAATAACAAGATTCTTTAAAAAAGAAATGGCGACCCAAAAATTAGAAAGGTGATGGACTGTGGGAAATGTTGGTATACGAATTAAAAAGTAGGAGTACCTAACAATAGCAATTTAGGTATGCCTTGACTCGTGGAAGGAAACGAAGCAAGACATACAGGTAGGAAAATATGGCCGGTATCATGTATGATTCTATTAGAAAATTGTAATGTTGTATTATATACATACATGAAGGCAAGTTTAGATGTTTTGATGTATCCAAACATGGCTACATAATAGCTAGATGGGTTTCAAATAGGTCTATTTGGGTAAAATCTAAAACTACACGGCGGGTCCTTTAGAAAATCTGGTTTCAGTTTTCCACTAAATTTCGTTTAACATGTATAAGGTCTTCCCACAATTGGCAAATATTTCCCCCGGGTTTTACAGCACTTCCCATCACAAAATGTCCTTTTTTATTATGATATAAATTCATTTTACAGCTGAAGATTGCCAAAAAAAATATGCCCAACAGTTGGTTGGTTCGGTCAGCTTTTTTTTGTTCTTTTCCATCTTGAAACAAAATATTGACAAGCCCTAAAATATTATTGGGCAGTATTTGTTGCATGTAAAACTTCTTAATTTAAACCAATTTCCAAAAAAATGGGTTAGGCCCGTAGAACAGGATTTTTAATCTTTGTATTTGTGTGATTATATTTTCAGAATAATGAGCGCATCATTTTTTTAATTTTTTTTCAAAATGAAAATCCATGGGTCATGGTTCAAAAAAATAACATGATCAAAGGTGATGGTCGTCAGAGTAACTAGGCCAGGTTAGGGTGAAGTTTTGGTGATTATGGAAAAATGCTTCAATCTTTAGTTCACTAAACAAATAATAGCCTAATTTAATGACCCTTTAGTTACATTTGGAATTAAGTGAAAGTACCAACACAGTGAGTCCACCTTACCTTGTCAATAGTTTGAGTCCATCCTATCCCATTGAGTTCACAGAGAACTCTATTTTAAATTAAAGTCATGTTATTTTAGAGTCATGATTCTCTCATATTTCTTTACAATGCCCTGACATTATATGTGCATGTTTGCGGATACATGAATTCATGTTGGACAAAACGCTTTTTTTATGATTTTGTAAATATTGTTACTTTATTTACTTTATTTTATTTGTAGTACAAATTATGGTCTAAATAAACAATACACCACCAGGATAAAATACCCTTTATAAATTTATTCAGGGGTGTGACAATCCTGTACTTTTTATCATATTTACATTATATCATTGCCATATAATTCCATTTTCAAACAGTCAAGATGTTCATTGAACTTAACAATGCATTAAAATACAATCAAAATAAATGTGCATTTTTTTATTTGTCCTTTATTTGAAAGCTAAAAAGGGTTTCTTGCATTCGAGTTAACCTCGAAGCTATATATCGCTATACTCGAGGCTAAGTTTGTCGTCTGGACAGACACTCTGGGTTAACAGTTTATATGTTTAAGTTGGGGAATAACTATTCTCGAGTCTAGTGGCTGTCTGAACAGGCCTTATAGTGGTCCCAGAAGTTCTCAAGCTGTAATGTAAACAAGCAGTGTTTATTTTAAACAAACATGATTGGTTGAAAAAGGCTTGCAATGAAAGGAAATCAACCTACTGTGAAATAGCTGCCATATGCTTTAGTATTTGATGATAAAATTATGTCTTGCTCAATCACTGTAAGGATGTTATCAATTGGCATACAGCAGCTTTTATTATTTGTCTCTATTCGTTACTGTTTGCCAAGAATTATGTCACTGTGCGATTTTTTTTTTTACTGTGCTAAATTTTTTGACCGTGCGAATTATTTTAAACCTACCCCCACTCACGTAAATTCACGAGGTGACTGCAAAAAAAAATTGGGCAACCTTTGTTACTATTTGTTTGGTACATCGGGGGAATTGAGAAGAATCTGAGTGGGGGAATTTAATTTATGGCCAGGTGGCCCCCACACTCACAATATCCTGCGCACGCCACTGCCCTCATATGCTGGTTTATCCTGCATGCAAGTAAGATGATCTTTGCAATACGTAAAACATAATGGTCAAATTTGTTCATGAATAATATTTTTTTGATCTAACAGAATGACTTTGACACTACGATACAAGGCCCTTGGATGAATCGTTGGGAGTTAGTTCATCATAACAGACACACCTCCGCTATGAAGGATAATAGCGACACGTGGACAAAGGCGTAGAGCACAGCTAATTTGCTACGAAGTTTGTGAATGCTAACAACGAAATGATCATGTGTGTGTGTGTGAATCGAGACGATGGCGAACAAAATAAATACACGACTTATCAATCAAACATCATACAGTCATACAAAAAAGTAACTAGTTACTGATCCGCTAATGAATGTGCTTTTATCTCTAAAAATAATAAAGTTGTTGAGAAATTTCTCTTTTTTAATTTGAGATATTGCATGTGAAGAATGGTTTGGTATCAAGGAAGTTAAAGCACCCAGAGTAAGATAAAGTACGATTTCCATTTTCGCATTTTGCTTTTCTACACGCGTTCTCAGTAACGGGTGAATTATTGATTACTGGTAGTGATACTTCACCGGTCGATAATGTGATGTGGAGAGTCGGCCGCATTATTCCGATGGATCAATACGGCACACACGCGTTACCTGTCATACATATTGAAAACGAAAATGCGAAAATGAAAATTGTACTTTACCTTACATTTTAGATTGTAACTTCCGTAATAATCAACCATTCTTAACGTGCAATATCTTAAATTAAAGGCGCGCAATTTCAAAACAACTTAATAAGGAGTTATACTTAAAGAGTAATAAACACATTTATTACCTGGTCTTTTTATGACTGTATTCTGATCTCATTAGGCTACAAGGCCCGCTTAGCAGAGCTATAAATTCATGTAAATTGGTGCCCTCAAGACCGGCACCAAATTTAAATATTCGCCTTCCATCAAAGCTGGTTGCTATATGACATAATTCTCGTGTGCAACCAACCAGCTGCAACATAATGGAAACTCACCCATGCAGTAAGCAAGTAGTACCGCTCGTACACGACCCGAATTTAAATATGATTGCCTGGTTGTACACGCGCACTGGGAAATCCTCTCGTAGTAATTGATAACAATAGGTTTACCAGACCGATTTAATAGCGCTCCTAAGCGGGCAATTTATGTCATGTGACTGCAGGCACAGAGGAAGGAGAATAAACAGACGTCAACTTTTCAAATGTGATTTTCCAGTCAACTATGATTATGTTTGACGACTAATTACGTTATGTTATTTTTAAAAACACACACATTTATTTGGACATTTTGGAAAATGTTTGTGATGCAATAAAATGTCTTAACGCGTGTACGTATATCACCCGTGAACAACAGTATGCTAAATGTGTATACCTTTAGAGGCTAAGCTAAGGACCAATCAGAAATCAGGAAAAAACCACAGATAGCTAATTTAAATGTTTAATATTTTGTTTTGTATCAATGCACGAAAGAAGTTGAGCATTTTTATACTGATAATTATATTCTTGATTTTAGTATTAGATGATTTAAAAGCTCCAACAGGGGGGAGTCTGAGGGGGGATGTGCCCCCTCAGAAGTAGAAAATGTTTCAATTTTCAAACTCATTTGGTGCGATCTGGTGTATACTTTTGACCAATATTGTATTGAAAAGCCATCACTTCATTTTAAATAAGGAGGAGTCTGAGGGGGGATCAGAAGTATTTTTTCTCTTCAATTTTCAAACTCATTTGGTGCGATCTGGTGTATACTTTTGACCAATATTGTATTGAAAAGCCATCACTTCATTTTCAATAAATATTTTGTTTTTTATTAATGCACGCAAGAAGTTGAGCATATACTGATATATTCTTGATTTTAGTATAGATGGTTTAAAAGCTCGAACAGGGGGATTCTGAGGGGGATGTGCCCCCGCTCAGAATTGGATTTTGTTTTTAAATTTACGAACCCATTTGGTGCGATTTGGTGTGTACTTTTGACCAATATTTTATTTGATCAATATTGGCTTTTTAAATAGGCAGATAGGCCTATGCCAGAAAGAAGTTAATTAGTTACCTCCAAAAGATGGATTCCAGTCAACGTACGTACGCGTATGTATCCTGACCAACGTACAATTAACTCCAAACGTTCTTATGTCCCTCGCATGCCTCCTGCCCGCCTTTCTTTCTTTTTTTCTCCTTTTCCCCCTTTTTTTCCTTTCTTTTTTTCCTTTTCCCCCCTTTTTTCCTTTTTTTTTGGTAGATGTGAAAAATCAGGGGGGGGGGGGTGATTACATAGACCATCCCCCAGGTCAAAAAGTGTGGGATGGGGGGGGGGGGGGGGGGGGGGGGGGGCGGGGGGTATTTCCGCCCTTGCTTGAACATGATTGGATTTAACATTAAGTAAATCTAGCAAGATATTGCCGGCACTAACACCTTTCAAGGTCTATCTCAAGGATCACTGAACCAATAAGATGCATGTTTGTACTTATTGTTATGCATATCTCATAATGATTCCAAAATTTGGTAATTAAATTAAATAATGTTGATATTTTTGAAACATTTTGAAACTGACCCTACCTGAGAAGCCCGTACAGCGCCCCCCCCCCCCCCCCCTGCCGCGCCCGTCGCCTAGTATATCTGGTTGCTGTTTCTACTGGACAAGTTATAATTAACATTAGGCGAAAAGGCCGGTTGGTACCGTCAATTACCGTGAAGTGGCCCAGTAGAAACATTGGACTAACATACGCTCTATGTTTACCTATACCCTAGACATGATGGACTTGCCTATATTAAGGTACATGTAGTACACAAGATAATAAAGATAACATCGTACAGTGTATCCCAGAATGCCAGAAAGATTTATACCGGGAAAGGTGCATGTTTATTTAGCTATGGTAAAAATGCTTTCGATTGTTACATCAACATACCGTATATTAAGCTTTCTTAAGAATTGTGAAATTAAAAATCACACGTTTCGACAGAAACGATGCCCTCTTTTTTTGTAGAAATGTTAGATTTCAAGTCTGACCAAAATTACCTTTTTTTTTAAACTCATAAAATCTATGTCAAAATATTGAATGAACTTCGTAGATATCATTGACAAAATAAACAATTTCCTGTATGGCCTACGTGCAGTTTGTTCGATCTTTGATCTGACTAGCTGGGCCGTAACGTAAGCGAATGTGTTGTCTACAGTTTGAAATAGAGATACCATTATTATGCCTGTAGTTTAATATATAAGACCTATTCTTGCAATCCAACTGTATATATACTATCAACGTTTAAGTGAAAAGACCAAGGGACATCAAGTAAAGCAACCAGCAGCTGTCATGCCTAATCTTCGATCAAGTAAACGAAAAGGGTACTCCTCCTCAGGACCAGCCCAAGTACCGCAGCCATCAAAGAAGAAGGCTAAAGCGAAGACGAGCGATAAGAATGGAAATACTGATTCATTAAAACTCAAAGCTCTTCCGGAATTGTTTACCGTGCCACCACCGCAGAAAAAGGGGAAGAGAAAGCCTGGCCAGTTGTCAGCGAAGCAGGTCCAGCAGTATTTTGAAGAGGTATGGCGGGCCTATACTTTGTCCATTATCATAACGTCATTTTGTTTAATAAAACGTGAAATATTGTGAGATAGGCTTTTACGACGGGTATTCATAATATAAGAGTTTCACGGGTTCGCCGTCGGACGAGTTTAACACTGTCAAGCTTTCATCAGGATTAGCTCTGATTTCTTCAGGACCAAAATATTATAATATTAAGCAAAACACAGAGATTGCCACTTCTCTATTATTATCATCCTTTGAGTTGCCCCTTGCCCGATGATTTGAGACTACAATCAAGGAAAAAAAGGTTGGCAAACTTTGTCCTAATTACGGAAAAAACCCGCCCCTCTCCCCGGAGGCAATGTTGATCCGAGTCATATTATCAGAAGCCTTGGCAGTTCCCCCAACATTGATTGATGGGGGATGGGGAAGGATATAAGAAAGGGGGATACTTTTGCTTTCTATTAAACAGTGCTATGTCTCAAGTGTGATCTCAATTGCGAGCACAGGGATAGTTGTAATGAGTTGCGTCAAGTGTGCCAACTATTATTTTCCTTGATTGTAGGTGCCCCTTTCCTATTTGTGAAATATTGGTGGCTCTGAAAAGAGCCGTTAGAGGTTGGCCCTTGTCCACAGATGGTGGCTCTGAAAAGAGCTCTCAACGTAGGTTAACGCTGGCGTACTATAACTTTTTTGGCTCTAATAGAACCTATTAAAAAGGACTGCCTCTTGACCAATGGAAATAACGTAGACTGCCGCTTGTCTACTACATACTACAATAAGTCGTTTGCAAAGTAGTGCGGTCACTGATCTGTAAAGATCATTTGACAAATATGTGGAATATATTGATAAAGAAAATAGATTCAGAAAAGAAGAAAATAATGTCAAACGTGGTCTTAACTGTTTCTGTTTCTTTCTTAACAGGGATTCCTTCCTTTGCCAAAATTCTTCAAACCGGAAGAACTCGATCCTGTACGTAAAGCTACAGAGTTGGAGGTTGATAATCTTGCGAATAAGCTTTACAATGGTGGAAAAATAAAAGGTATAATATCTAATGTTACCGAACGGGTTACCAGTTCCTTTGGAATATACATGATCCTACTAACATGACTATATAGTTTGAATACAAATCTTATCTATGAGCATATTTAACCCATTCTAAAACAGTTTATGACAATTCTCTTTGTTGGAGGTTTTAACTTAAAAGATGCATAGTTTGTGGAAGATTTCATTTTACCGATGTAATAGTACGAGAGCCGGTTGGTTCAAATAATCACGGAGTAGCCTAACACCCTATATATTTTCATTTAATGGATTCATACGCTTAATCTTATTTCGCCTTAAAATATCATTTACAGATGTCTTGTACTAGATAGTTTTACGTTTTACCTCCAATCACAGCTATTTTATCTTTCATTATTATTAGAGAAACATGAGGATGCCGAGCTTTTTGAGCGATTGACGTTAATTGAAAAAGAATTCCCTGGCGCCGCGGTTCTCTTAACCAAAATGGGTAATCTTCCTGAGGTAATTCTATTTTTCGTATAAATTTGAGCTTGGTTCCCCAAATATGTTTCTATCAGATCGACCCTATAGATCTCTTCCTGCTAGTTCAGTTTATTGTACTTTTGGTTGAAAAGCAGGATAGCGTGAGATTTTGTCTAAAGAAGTATTTTTCTTCCTGATATCATAATGAGTATACTAAGCAAGTTGACTTTTTGTCCGAAAGATATTCGTTCTACACATGCTTGAAACAAAATGTGAACAATTTGTCACAATCAAAGTCATGCTGGTCATGTCCTGGGTTTTATGTATGCTTTTTAACCATGTTTGTTAATAAAGTAATTGAATAATATACAGATGTTAACTATATTCAGATACCGTCCATTCCCATCACTAAATTTACCATATTCTCACATTCAATCCAATAACTGTGCTTTTAATGCAGGCTTTTCAAAAGCTATGGTCCAATGAACGTCTCTTGAATGTAATGGAACAATTGATCGGTCCAGAGATAGCCGGTCATCCTGTGTGGAATCTACGCTGTAAGGTAAACAAATAATTCATTGATATTTCTTGAAAGTTTCATTTTACCCCAGCTAGTTAACTACTGTACTAATACACAGGACTAGTATACATATTCACACTCCCTGTGGGGAAATTAAGGTTATGCCTTCCATAGGAGGTGTATAGATTTCAATAGAAGAGCCCAATTCCCATTGGATCATGAATGAGAGAATGTGATTTCCTCTGGGTTTAGTTTCCTTTCCTCATAGCAGTGTATCCCGCTTCCGCGTTTTGTGCAGTCGTGGTCATACATTTATTTTTATTTTAAGATGGCGTAAAATTGAATTACATAAATATATCATAACGAGCTATTTTTTACAATTTTATCTCTATTTTGCAGACACCTTATAATGAACAAACAACAGTGCCGTGGCATCAAGGTAAATGAACAATTGATATGTCATTATATATGTGTAGTATTAGAACGGTATTTTGAGCGAATAATTGCTTGATAGTAAACTTTCAAACCGTTAAGAAAAATGTAATTTAGGTTCCGTACTGTTATACCGGTATCGCACGATACTGGCACATGAAATTTACCAGTACGCTCGATTTTGGTATAATTCTATTGTTCCAGAATCGTCCGATAATGGAACACTAAACTGTGTTCCAGTATCGGGCGATACTGGTACACATGCTACCAGTAGCGATTTGTCTCAATATTGGACGACACTGGTACATAATTTTATATGTGCCGATATCGTTCGATACTGGAACACTGGCATTTAGATACTGGGTGTACCAGTATCAGACGATACTAGGACAGTGCAGAATGTGGGACCTAAACTACACTTTTTCTCAAACATATTCTAACAAAGAATCTTTTAAAATAACACCAGCTCATTAAAATGTATTCAGGTAAACGAATTCGTACTTAATTTTATTGTTTCTGCAGATCTTTGTGAGAAAGTGTACTTTAGCATATTAGCATCGGCCAATACTGGAACACCCAGTATCACTCCATAGGCCTACTGGTACAAAGTCAGTGTTCCAGTATTGTTCAATACTTGAACAAATCACTACTGATAGCATGGGTATCAGTATCGCCCGATACTGGAACGGAATATAAAAACGTTCCAGTATCGCTGGTTCCAGTATCGACAGATACTGGAACAGTAAAATCATTCCAATATCGAGCGAGATACTGGCAATCCAGTATCTGGGATCTAAAGTACACTTGTCCCGATTTTTGTTTTTTGAACTTGCGCTGATGTTGATATCCTCGCGGGATTTTTCCCCATCCTTAAGCTTATCGCATCAACGTTAATGCATTTCGAGAAAAAAACGAGATCCGGATTATTGACCTACAAACAATCCCAATAATCGATTTGAAAGGATGGTTATAGCTTTATTTTAAGAAACAGAGACGATTGCATACGTCCTAACACGGACGATTGGATACGTCCTAATTATATTATATAGAGGCCGTCAGCGCTTCGTCATACCCGTCATCTTGTGAATAGGCCGGTAAAGTGTACTCTAGTACTCTAGTCTGGATTGTACTAGTATTGTCCAATACTGGAACACCCAGTATCGTTCGATTCTGGTATAAAGTCAGGGTTCCAGTATTGGACGAAATATTGGAACACAATTATGTACCAGTATCGTGTAGAACTGGTACAAATCACAACTGGTAACATGTGTACCAGTATCGCCCGATACTGGAACATAAAACGTTCCAGTGTCGCTTGGAACACAATTTGGTATTCCAGTATCGCCCTGTACTAGAACAGTGAAATCGTACCGGTATCGTGCGATACTGGCATCATTTATGTTCCAGTATTGAACGATACTGGTATACCAATATCTGTGACCTAAAGTACACTTTCCTGATAGGCTTACTACCACTAGTAAACTCTGTTTAGAATGTTTCGGACATGAACCCCTGGCCTTCTTTAGCTAACAGACATTCAATGAGCAAGAATGATTGGGGGTCAGGCATAACTTGCAAGTGAATGAGTAGTGTGAGGGTACGAATCATTTTTCCAAACACTTTGTTTGAGTCTCTATCGATGGCAACCTCTAAAGAGCGAATTGGACCAGATTCGATTTCGGTAAAAGTGTGTTAATTAATCAATCAATCACTGAACTTTATATAGCGCCAAAACCAAGGAACTTGTATTATTAAGGTGCTTAGGAACAAAGAAACACAACAAGAAATCTAATGTCAATAAGCAAGTTCAAAAAGATAACTTTTTAAAAGTCGTGTAAAGATGTTGATGGAATTTGAATTTCTAATACTGATCAGCTAGTTCTATTGACGCAGTGGCGTATCTGGGGCATTTGTCAGGGGAGGTGGGTGGCAAAGGGTATTTTCCCCTGTAGACTTAAACTATTTCCCGGTGGACTTCAAAACTTTATCAGGCTGCGGATTGATGCCGCATCATCAGATATGTGGGTTTGTATGTGGGGGGAGGTTGGGGGCGTAGGGTCCCCAAACTGGCGCGAAAAATCTCGATTTATAACTATCCAACAGAGGTATCTAAACCCACCCGACTCAAATTGGTGCCCTCGCACTCGCCTCTTCCCTGTATTTACAGAAAATTTAAAAAAATCACTTCCACCATTAAGCCTAGTACTATTAAGTGGTAGCCGTCGGGGTTGGGGTGGGAAGGGGGTAGGCACTCCCCTGGCCCCCGGGAGATACGCTACTGCATTAACAAGGTACATAGGATGCAAAGGCACGATCAGCATTGTGATATGGTGTGTCGAATAACATCTGATAACTGCGACCAGCGTATTAGACATTAGCTGTTGGTCTATGATTCAATTATCCCTATTATCATACTTTTATCATATATTATTTGTTGTTATATTGTCTATTGTAAACACCGAGGGTTGTTAAACTGCTTTATATTATATATATGATTTAAAACATATGATATAAAAATATTATTATATATATATCACTCAATAGTAAATAACATGTGTTTCCTCAGATAATGCCTATTTGGACAACGATGCGCAGGAAGTGTTGCAAGCAACCGCATGGATTCCTTTGCTGGATGTAAATGAACACAATGGCTGCCTACAGGTATGTCAAATATGGGGGGGGGGGGGGGCATTTTTAGGGATCCATGAGATATTCGATTATTCGCATCACCAAATTGGAATAAACATGTGGAGTTGATCACTTGTGTCAATCATATTTGCTATTACAGATGTGCATGTAGCCATGTTGATAACCTTTTGCGCTTTGGCTTAACATTTTACCAAACGGTCTCATTTTATAATGTGACACCAATGATGCCGGTACTTTAGGTAAACATGAAACATGGCGTGACGTCATAAATAACCAGAACATGTATCCGCGGTGCTCTCGTCTAGAGTCATCTTAATTCACCGGGCGTGTTTTTGGCAATGAAACTGGTATCAGGGGATAAAAATGCATGACATAAATTGCCCGCTTACAAGCGCTATTTAAAATTCGCACTGGTGAACCTATTGTTAAATCGTTACTAGGCGTGTTAGACCCGTATCGCCTCTATGCATATGTATACGTATGTACAGTATGTATAAGTTGGACAATACATCATTTTAAACCAGGGGCGTGTTTACCTTGGTGTTTGACCGTTCAGGTTATTTAGAAAATCGGAATACACGTGTGGATAACACTGGATTCAAAATAGCGCGATACGCTATAAATAATGAGGTCATGCTACAAATTAAACTGAATGACGATAATCGATTGACCATTAATTAACTATAACCACAGATAACAATGCAGGTATCAGACCTGGATCGCTGCACATGAATGGTATGAATGGGCGCTTCTTATCCCTTTAGTTATACTTGTCTTAGCACGGAACGATGTCATTTAGCAACCACCTTTGATTGAAAGGCAAATATCTAAATTTGGTGACGGTTTTAAGGGCACCAATTTATAGCGCTGCTAAGCGGGCCTTGTAGCCTAATGGTCACATTTTAGTAGAAAGTTCAGTTTCTGCATGCGCCGGGAATCAAACCCGGGCCGCGTGCGTGCAAGTCAGAGGCTCTGACCACTAACTGCGACAAGGGGTTGATAATTGATACCACCCCCCCCCCCCCCCCCCCCCCCCCGTCGGAGCGTGTCATGAGATAGACCGGGCGATTGCGCGGTACTGCAAGGTAGCACCGTAGGGATTTATAGTGAGTTAGGGTTAAGATCTTTCAAGGGGCACTAAGAGATCCTTCATGGAGGGAGCCCTCAATTTTTTCAGAAGTTTGGTTTTTCACATAATGTAATGCTTATATACGTACTAACTACCATCCAAAATTATAGAGCTTAATTTGCAGTGAAATTCATGGATTTGATAGCGTTTTGAGTTTCGATAATTATGATCATATCGAAACTACCCAAATTCATCTAAAAGGCCACAGATGGCTTCTTTCTTATTTGTTTCATGTTTATTCAAAATAACCTGAAAGACCACCCATGGCTTGTTGAGTGATGCATAGTCATGACCTCCCTGATTCAATTGGTGGGGATTTTTAACCAAAATACAAAAAACGTGAAAAGCACAAATATACCTTCGGAGATGCTAAGAAAATGTCTTTATTTTAATTTGTACTAATTTCTTTTTGAAGATATCTTTACATGAGAGGGTTTCTAGGTATATATATCATCTATCTAAACAAGGTGAAAATATTGAATTTCATTTTTTTTTATAAATCTCTCTGTGCCCCTTTAAATCAAAAAAGGACTGATTCTACCATACATCGATATCATTGGTCTCCTTTTCCGTCAGGTCGTCAAAGGTGGTCATCGCACAGGAGTGTTGGCAAAACACACATGTTGCGTTGGTGGTACGTGGTATGTTGAAGTATCGGATGAAGAGATGGCGGTGAGTCTTGGAGTAGACACGAAGAAAGACTTGCGGACGTGCAGCTTGCCGTATGGTGGCGTGCTTCTTATGAATAATTTGATACCCCATCAAAGGTAAACTAATATTGAAATTAGGCTGTAAAATTATATTAATCAAAAGCAAATCTTGCCACTTGAAACACTGGAAAAGAGAACTTTCTTATTTAACACTTTCCACACGGCTATTAGTTTGACCATATACAAAACAGATTTCTCTGAAACCTTTCCCAACTTTTAAAGTCGATCTCAAGGATTATTGAACCAATATCAGGCATGTTTGTACTAATTCTAATGCATTTCTCATGGTGATCCCAATATGGTGATGAAATTCAATATTTTTGCCATGCGCGAAATGATGTAACTTCTATTCATATACGGCCTGGTAATCGGCAGCCAAAGATCTCGCAGCGCCCAATCGAAAGCCATATACAGGCTGTAACCAAAACAATATCAATTTTTAACATCATGCAAAGGAGATATTCTCAGCTTTTTAATAAGCTTATTTTTATGAAAATCGGTGGTCAGGAAGCAGAGCAATGATCAATTGTCGAAAGTAGTTGCGAAATCACCTGGGCCACTTTGGCTAAAACACTAGGAAGAACAGTGTGAACGAGATCAAATCTTGTGAGACAATGGTTCATTTCAAGTGGACAGCCCAAAATATCAAAAAACACCCTGCTTGTTCGGGCAGGAATCATTGGTAATGGAGCTTTGATTGGACATATCTTCATAGATGGGAACGTGAATGCTTAAATACGCTACCTTGAGCTGTTTAACAACACGGTGATACCTGAGTTGTTAACACATGGAAGATACCTGTTGAACCAGATTGGCTCCATATCTCGTCTATGGTGGTTTCAGGATGGGTACCATGTCAGAAGGAATAATGAACAATTCAATTATGGACTCAAAGAAACTGATCAAGATATTGTTATTTATTAATTAAATTTATGAATTTATTTATTGAAATGAAATAAAACTAGTTAACAAATAATTATGTAGTTCTCTTAATTATTCCTGCATGATACCCTAACCATTTAATGTCAACAAACAAGATTGTATTCTTTGCTTAAAAGTGGCCCAACCCGATTTCATAGACATAGTAGATTGGTCATACTTTCGAAACAAAAGCATGACCAAATAAAATTCTTCTGGTAGTCAAAACATCAATTGTCACAGATTGTAAACGATTTGGAAATTGCACGATTTTAAAGTTGGATTAAAAATGAAATTGCAATTGTATAACTTTTTTGTTCGTTAGAACAAATAATGACAAACAATGTATTTCAAAAAACCCTTTGCAGCTTAGAGAATAAATCCGACAAAATCAGATGGAGTTTGGATCTTCGCTTCCAGAGACCTGATAAGTCTCCTGGATTTCATGGCTTGAAGGATACCATTCTCTTTCGGACCGCAGCAGATCCCGACTATCAGATCCAGTGGAATGACTTTAATAAAGTCGATAGACACCAGTCAGCTACAGAAAGCTACACTTCTAATGATGATGTCGCTGGTGGTACGTCTTGGCATTCCATGGAAGAGGTAAGCTATTAGTAGGAAATGTTGAACATTTTATGGGAATTTTTGAAAATGTTTGAAACTGAAACATAAATATATAGCAAGATTTTTTTCCCGCCTTATCTATTCATTATTTTTAAATATATCTACGGATAATGCCTCAAAAGTCATAAGCCGGTGACAAAATAATTAATACAATGAATATCGAAATAGTCAGTTTTGCATTTTGAACCAAAGACATGAACACCTCATTTTTACACAGAAAGTGTAACTTTTTTAGTTTTTTGGTTACAGCTTAAAGGTGGATATTCCGATCACTATCTTCAGCTTTTTTTCTTCCCCTCGACATATGTTGATGTCAAAAGAAACCCCGTATATTACTCATTATTTCTGTTAAATGTTTGGCGCAAGATATGTTCCATTTAGACGTTATCATAGGTCAATGCAGTGAATTACTGCGAAAGGTGGCCACCCAGTCAGTTTGTGTACTACTCAATGTGCTAATTTCACGTCACCATAATATGCTTCTAAAATAAGAACCATTGGTGTTATAAAACTCAAACCATGGAATATGACTATTTAAAGGATGACCCTTCCTGTAGATTAAAAAAACATCAAGTTGAAATTCGGGCCAGTATTCGGAACGCCTACCAATCTTAATCAAGCTTTCTCTAGCAATTCGCAACATGAATGTTTCTTGGGTCTTTTAGGCCTACTTCCAACCAGTAAGTACATGTAGGTATTTTCAATGCTTCGATTACGCTTACGCCTATGATTGACCCATCAATATCTAGGTATTGTTCAAGATAGCAAATCACTGGAGAAACCAGATGCCTCGACAATGTTGGATAATTCATTTTGCAATGATTTCCCTTAAGTTTACACTTCTCACAGGAGCATTAAACTATTAAGTTTGACTTAGCTGTATAACAGATACAAACCTTTTACAGATTATAAATGTCAAACTTTCTGCGTGATCATTCAAACACGTTAATCTGCACGTATTATCAGTCAGAACTAAATATCTCATCTCCTTCTACCATAGGCCGAAAATATATTGAATGACCCTCATGTGCTGGTTTATCCTGCATGCAAGTAAGATGATCTTTGCAATACGTAAAACATAATGGTCAAATTTGTTCATGAATAATATTTTTTGATCTAACAGAATGACTTTGACACTACGATACAAGGCCCTTGGATGAATCGTTGGGAGTTAGTTCATCATAACAGACACACCTCCGCTCTGAAAAATAATAGCGACACGTGGACAAAAGCGTAGAGCCTGGCCGTAGAGTACAGCTGTATTTCATTTGCAGCGAGGTTTGTGAATGCCGATGATTATGTTTGTGAATTGAGACGATGGCGAACAAACTGAATTACATGTACCTGTTTACTTATCACTCAAACATACAGTCATACAAAATAGTAACATACACGGTAATAAATGTGCATTTAACTCTAAAATTAATAAAGTTGTTGAAGAATTTTTCTTTTTTAATTTTAAATATTGCATGTCACGAATGGTTTGGTATCAAGGAAGTTATAGTACCAAAAGTAAGATAAAATATGGTTTCCATTTTCGCATTTTGCTTTTCTACACGCGTTCTCAGTAACGGGTGAATTATTGATTACTGGTAGTGATACTTCAACGGTCGATAATGTGATGTGGAGAGTCGGCCGCATTATTCCGATGGATCAATACGGCACATACGCGATACCTGTCATACATCCATATTGAAAGGGAAAATGCGAAAATGAAAAGCGTACTTTACCTTACATTTTAATTTGTAACTTCCGTAATATTCATCCATTCTTAGCGTACAATATCTTAAATTAAAGACGAGCTATTTCACAACAACTTAATAAGAAGGAGTTATACTCTAAGAGTAATAAACACATTTATTACCTGGTCTTTTTATGACTGTATTCTGATCTCATTAGGCTACAAGGCCCGCTTATAAATGCATGTAAATTGGTGCCCTCAAAACCGGCACTAAATTTAAATATTCGCCTTCCATCAAAGCTGGTTGTTATATGACATACTTCTCGTGTGCAACAAACCGGCTGCAACATAATGGAATCTCACCCATGCAGTTAGCAAGTAGTACCGCTCGTACACGCCCCGAAATTAAATATGATTGCCTAGTTGTACACACGCGCACTGGGCAATCCTCTCGTAGTAATTGATAACAATAGGTTTACCAGACCGAATTAATAGCGCTCCTAAGCGGGCAATTTAAGTCATGTGACTGCAGCAGGCACAGAGGAAGGAGAATAAACAGACGTCAACTTTTCAAATGTGATTTTCCAGTCAACTATGATTATGTTTGACGACTAATTACGTTATGTTATTTAAAAAATGTTAACATTTATTTGGAAATTTGGAAAATGTTTGTGATGCAATAAAATGTCTTAACGCGTGTATATCACCTGTGAACAACAGTATGCTAAATGTGTATACTTTTAGAGGCTAAGCTAAGGACCAATCAGAAAACAGGAAAAACCACAGGGAGCGAATTTAAAATGTCTAATATTGCATCCGCGCTGTAAGCTCGCTGATTTCCTGTGGTTGTTATCATTCGTATGAATCATGGTGTTTTAAAAAAAATTATCATTTAAAGCCATGAATTGCTGTATAATCAATATGAATGAATTGAGGAAATGCACTATAAATTAAATATCGCATATTTTACCAGAAACTAGACTAATCAACAAAGATTTCCGTGTGTCATTTTTCAACATAAGATAACACTGTGTACACATCATTACGTTGATGGTTGTGTGATTTCAGCTATCATATTGCTATCTACTGAAGAAAGTGATGCTATCTACTGAAGAAAGCAGAATATAGTAATGCTATCTACTGAAGGTAGCAGTAATGCTATATACTGAAGATAGCATTATTAGATAATAATGCTATCTAGTACTGAAGTTAGTCATGTTATCTAGTAGTGAAGATTGCTATCTACTGAAGAGAGTAATGCTATCTTGCTATATGCTGAAGAGAGTAATGCTATCTACTGAAGATTATATCTAATACTGACGATCGATAATAATGTTATATAGTATTGAAGATAGTAATGCCATCTACTGATGATAGTAATACTATCTACTGAAGAGAGTAATGCTATATTGCTATCTGCTGAAGAGAGTAATGTTATCTACTAAAGATAACAATGCTATCTACTGAAAATAGTAATGCTATCTACTGAAGATAGTAATGCTATCTACTGTAGATAATAATGCTATCTAGTACTGAAGATAATAATGCTATCTATATAGTACTGAAGATAGTAATGCTATCTACTGAGGATAATAATGCTATCTAGTACTGAAGACAGTAATGTTATCTAGTACTGAAGATAGTAATGGTATAAACTACTGAAGATAGTTGTGTTCTATAGTACTGAAGATAGTTATGTTATCTACTGATGATAGCGATGCTATATACTGAAAGTAGCAATGCTATCTGCTCAAGATAGTAATGTTATCTATTAAAGATTGTAATGCTATCTACTAAAGATTGTAATGCTATCTACTGATGATAGCAATAATATCTACTAAGGGTGACAATGCTATCTACTTTAGAATGTAATCCTATCTACTGAAGAAAGTAATGCTATCTACTTCAGATAGTAATGCCATATACTGAAGACAGTAATGCCATCTTCTGAAGATAGTTATGCTAACTTCTGAAGATAGTTATGTTCTACTGAAAATAGTAATGCTATATACTGAAGATAACATACTATCTACTGCAGATATAGTAATGCTATCTACTGCAGATAGTAATGCCATCTATTGAAGACAGTGATGCTATCTTCTGGAGATAGTTATGTTATCTACGGAAGCTATATACTGAAGATAGTATTGTTATCTACTGAAGAAAGTAATACTATCTACTGCAGATAGTAATGCCATCTACTGAAGACAGTAATGCTATCTTCTGAAAATAGTTATGTTAGCTACTGAAACTAGTAATGCTATATAATGAAGATAGTAATGTTATCTACTGAAGAAAGTAATGCTATATACTGCAGATAGTTAATGCCATCTACTGAAGACAGTAATGCCATCTACTGAAGACAGTAATGCCATCTACTGAAGATAGTAATGCTATCTTAATAATAATAATAATAATAATGTACTTAATATAGCGCCCAACACAAGAAAAGGCCTCTAAGCGCTTTACACAGCAAAAACTTAAAAACTACGACTAAATAAGCCTTAACATATTAAACAATGACCAACAGTAAAAACAATTATAAAATGATATTGCATAATGATTGCACGCAAATATTAGTGATAAAACACCATTGTTAAAATCAAGGTCCATAGTTCTATAAATCTAAAAACACCAACAATTTAAAAGCACCGGATTAAAAGTCCAACACGCACAGCTGTAATCCATAAAAATCACAATTACATGGGGTTATTAAAAAGATGTGTCTTAAGAAGCCGCTTAAACGTGGCAAGGGTGTTGGCATTTCTGACCTCTGCAGGAAGTTTGTTCCATAAAGTTGGGGCAGCGACGGAAAAAGCCCTATTGCCATAGTATAATGTTGACACCTCGCGACTGGGTGGAGGTGAGAGGAGAAGTTGTGAACTTGATCGAAGAGTGCGCGTTGGGACGTAGGTAGTGATAAGTTCAGAAAGGTAGGATGGAGCCATACCGTGGATTACCTTGAATGTGATAAGAAGAAGCTTGAAGATTATGCGATCCTTAATGGGTAACCAGTGTAGCTCACGACGAAGGGAAGTAATGCTACAGTCCTTCTTTGCACCAGTTACTAAGCGAAGAGCGCTATTTTGTACACGTTGGAGTTTTGCAAGCGTAGTGGCAGGAAGACCGTATAGCAAACTATTATTGGCGTCCAGACGGGAGGTGACGAAAGCATGCGTAAGAGTTTCTGCTGTTTTTCTGTCGATGAATTTGCGTATTTGCCCGATCTTGTGAATGGCAAAGAATGCAGAGCGACATACGTTGTTCACGTGCGTAGTCAAAGTCATATGCTTGTCCATAACAACTCCCAAATTGCGCGCCTCGTCAACAATATTTACTTCCGACTGCCCAATTGTCAAAGATGAGATGGAAGAGATGTCTTTCGAGAAACGTGACGTCATGTGCACAACTTCTGTTTTGGAATCATTTAACAGAAGCCGATTAGCCGCAGTCCATTGCTTTATATCGCGAACACATTCTTCAACCTTTTCCAAATCCTTGGCTCTATCCGACTTATCAAAAGAAAGATACACCTGCGTGTCGTCAGCGTAGATCATCTTGTTAACACTATGTTCTGAGATAACATCCTCTAAAGGAGCAGCGTAGATTGTAAAATCAAAGGGGCCACTAACCGATCCCTGTGGAACACCACATTGCAAATGATGATTCTTTGACAAGCTCTTACCGATTGCAACACTTTGGTTCCGGTCATGAAGGTAACTCTTAAACCACTGCAGAACATCACCGCAAATACCATATCGATCCCTCAGTCGCCTCTTCTGTAGATAGTAATGCTATCTTCTGAAGTTATGTTATTTACTGAAGAAAGAAATGCTATGTTATCTATCTACTGAAGAAAGAAATGCTATGTTATCTACTGAAGAAAGAAATGCTACACACAGAAAACACTATGTAAAAAAATTACACAAATTATGTAAAAAATACACAATCTGTGTAAAAATAATGTAGAACTCCATAATACTATGTAAACAGTTGTGTTAAGCTTTTGCATAGGAATTTACACAAGCTTGGGTATATATTACATGTTTTATGTAAACTCTTACATAATAATTATGGAGTTCTATATTTACATAATTTTTTACATAGTGTTTTCTGTGTGTATGGTATCTACTGAAGAAAAAATGCTATCTACTGCAGATAGTAATGCTATCTACTGAAGATAGTAATGCTTTCTATTGAAGAAAGTAATGCTATGAAGATAGTAATGCTTGAGATAGTAATGCTATCGACTTGAGATAGTAATGCCATTTACCGAAGATAGTAATATGCCTCAATCACCTGAAGATTGCAAGGCACGAAACACAGTGTTGTGACCAGTGCATACAAATATATTATATGTAAAGATAGCAATGCGACCTACTAAAGACAGTAATGCTAATCAAACTCGGAGAGCTGTGTGTGAAACACTTTATCAAAATCTTCATTGGACTTATGACATTATTGATATTTTCTCAGCAGAAATACTTCATATCACACCCCTCCCGGGACTAAAAGAGTGGGCTTGTATCAGGGAAAGGGCACTATATCAAACCCTCCTGGAATTATAACCTTGTACTAGCCATGGGAGAAATACTTCATATCATACCCCTCCCTGTACTTAAGACCATGTCTCGGGGGAGGGGCTGGTACTATTTCAAAACCTCCCTGGAATTATGACCTTATAGCCCAGGGAGATATACTTCATATCATACCCTCCCATGACTTATGACCTTGTCTCGGAGGGGTGTGTGAAACGCTGCATCAAAACCCTCCCTGGAATTTTGACTTTATTGCCACGGAAGAAATACTTAATACCCCTGCCTGAACTTAGGACCTTGTCCCGGAGAGGTGTGTGAATGATGTATGTATCAAAACCCACCTGGAAGTATGACCTTAGGGGAAAACCTTATATCATACACCTCCCTGAACTTTTGACCTTGTCTCGGAGGGATGTGTGAAACGCTGCATCAAAACCCTCTCTGGAATTGTGACTTTAAATACTTTATACCCCTGCCTGAACTTATAACCTTGTCTCGGAGGGGTGTGTGAAATGATGCATGTATCAAAACCCTCCTGGAATCAGTGGCGGCACTACAGGGGGTAAGGGGGCATTTGCAGCCCCCCCCCCCAAAAAAAAAAAATTGTTCTCCCCCACTTTGCCCCCATTAAATGTAGTTAAAATTACTTTTTTTAAATGTTCTTACTTAATTAGGTTAAATTAGACCAATTGTTGTAAATTTGAGCATAAAACAGCTAAAAGCGAGCATTTTCATACCAAATTAGTTATAGTCTTAGACCAAATTTAACAATGTAAGCGTAAAATGGAACAACAAATGTGCGCGCAGTATTTTTTGGCATGCCCCCCCCCCTAACCCCCCCCCCTTTTTTTTTTTTACTGACTCACCCACCCCCAAAATTATGAGGCTGGTGCCTCCACTGCCTGAAGTTATGACCTTATTGCACCAGGGGAAATACTTTGTATCATATCCCTCCCTGAACAAATGACCTCAATGACTTGACTCGCGTCACATTTCCAACGAATTGACTCACGTCTCATTTCCAAAAAGATTTGGCTTGAGTCTGATATGATTTAGTTGGGTCTAAACAACATTTGTAATGGTGAAAGTGAAATTTATTATGCCATACTATATTTACAGGCTATATCTTGCCAGACGACACGTATGGAATAAACCGTGGACAACTACATGTATAATCGGTTTCTGCAAATGTGTCACCTCATTAACAGTTTTGGGCCTGTTCACACTTTGGGAGAGGTAGACTATTTTCCGAATAAATCAATACAACATCATCTTGAAACAGGCCAGAAGGTCAGAAGTCACAAACTGGTCCAAAAAAATGTTTCACTTCTAATAATGTTGAGAAATGCACCAATTCTGATTAAACGGGACATAACTTAAGTTTTACATACATAATGACCCATAAACTATATATTGTTGGAAAGCTTATGATTCAAGGTTTTTCATTTTTGCAAAAAAGAATCAAATTATACAGGGAGTGTAACATTTTTACAGGGTGGAACATAAAAAAGTTGATCGTTTTTGCTCCTCACAAAATATTTTGATAGTTTGTGCAATTAGGGTTTAGCTGAAGATAGTCACCAAAATCAGAACAACCGCAGAAGGTGCTACCAAATTTGCTAAGAATCACCTGCCCAAAATGTACACAGGAAAAGTACAGGGTGTCTAAAATGATGATGAAATAATGCATAAAATGAAGGTTTGTATATAATATTCTATGAAATTTAGTTAGCATGGACTATTTAATTTAAAGGAAAATATTTATCAAAATGAACTACATGAATATCATTAAAGTTCCTTTTATTTTGAATACAGGGTGGTCCAAAATAGGTCTAAATAGCAAATTTTTCATCAATCTATGAACAATTCTGTGAAGAAACACTTCTGGCTTTTTTCGTTAAATGTTTTACTACCCAGGGTAGAAAAGGATCGAAGAGTCACACAAATGAAATAGAGAGACTGCGATTTGGCCATTGTTTAATCAATAAAATGAATAAAACTGTGTATTTTTAAAATTAAAACACTCCCTGAATTGAACATCATATTCTAGTAGAGAATGTCTAGATAACAATTCAATATTATTATTTATAGTAGCAGGCACATGTTATTAACACATATGAGAAGTTTGAAAACTTTCCTATGTATACTTTTAAAATGGCATCAATTTCAAAAGTTCTAGTTTTCCGCTATTTTGTGTAGAAACCTATGGGCGCCTCATCCACCGGCGCCTCATCCACCGGCTCCACCCTTGACTCACTCGACGTTTAGATTGATAACTTCACTGTTGCTAAACATGTGGCTTTAATCCTTTTTTTATTCGGTAGCTGGATAAATTGTCTTTAATATGATACCAAAAATGTTATGTTTTTTTGACAACTTCTATTCAAAATAGAGACACGTATCACGATTTTAAGGATTTTTTGAAACGGCCCCACCTTATTTGATATACCTATTAGTGACCTGTGACCAGAAAGGAAAAATTGTATGTTACACCGTCGACGAACCATGGTTATACACGCGCTTTTTAAATGTAATAGGCCTACAATATTAAACCTGTTGTTATACGATTATCATCAATTTCACATAGGCCTACCAAATACTTAGTTGTCTTTGTCCATGTATTTTAATTGATTTGAGCATGCGCACATGAGTTACGGGACGTCTAGCAAGACGTTGCCCTTTAACACTTTCCACGCGGCTAATATTAGTTTTACCAAATACATCAGAAACCTTTCCCAACTTTCAAGGTCTATCTCAAGAAATACTGAACCAATACTATGCATGTTTGTACTTATTGTAATGCATTTCTCCTGGTGATTCCTAATAATATGGTAATTAAATTCAATAATGTTGACATTTTTGAAACATTTTGGAATGTCGTCTGCAGACGTCTGCCGCGTGGATAGTGTTAAAGAAGTGACCTGAATATACGATATGTAATATCTGTACAAGAAACTAATTATATTTCATGTCCAACAACAAGACTTGAATAATATCAATGACTTGACTTGAGCTAACCGGTGACTTGTTATATTTTGACTTGAGCCAACCAGTGACTTATCTTGACTTGATTTGAGCAAACCAGTGACTTGTCTTGACTTGATTTGAGCCAACCGGTGACTTGTCTTGACTTGATTTGAGCCAACCAGTGACTTGTCTTGACTTGATTTGAGGAAACCGGTGACTTGTTATATTTTGACCTGAGCCAACCAGTGACTTGTCTTGATTTGATTTGAGCCAACCAGTGACTTGTCTTGACTTGACTTGAACCAACCGGTAACTTGTCTTGATTTTGACCTGAGCCGAACCCAGCCAACCAGTGACTTGTCTTGACTTTATTTTTACTCATAACTAGAAATAAATTTATCTCTGGGGTTGTCGTGGCTTGACTTGAACCAACTGGTGACTTGTCTTGACTTGACTTGAACCAACTAGTGACTTGTCCTGACCAATTCGATTGACTAGACTTGATCTTAGGTCCCATTCGACCCACGTTTTACCCACTCTGTTAAACACCCACCAGCCGCCTCATAATTGAGACAGATTTGACTAGAATGGAGTCGCAATCACCCCACTATGTGACTTGGCTTGACTTGTAACTAAAGGTTTGGTGACTTGGTCACAAAAACAACCACTACATACCCAACAAGCTTCATGATGATGATGGTTGGAATCACATGAAATCAACGTACACAGTGCATATTATGCTATTTTTCCATGGCATGCCCTCAAATTCCAAATTACTTCAAAATCATGGTTTAAAGAGGTTGAAAATAGATTGTCCTGCCACAGGACAGTTTATTTTCATTCTGAATTCACTCTAAAACCATGATTTTGAAGTAATTAGGAATCGCCTAGTAACTCTGAATGTATTTATGAGTAATGATCAGAAATGTAAATCTGCAAGAAAATCTGCTTTCACAAAAATCAAGGAAAGAGGGCGTCCCATGGAAAAGATCGCATAATATACCTTAAGTTGAAAAATTACACACGGAAATATGTGTCGATTTTTCTAGTTTCTGGTAAAACATGACAAATTCATGCATTTACTCAATTCATACACATTGATTATACAGCAATCCAATTCATGGTTAATACTTTTAAATGATTAAAAATTTAATCGGCGCGCTTTCAGCGCGGATGCAATATTAGACATTTTAAATTAGCTACCTGTGGTTTTTCCTGATTTCTGATTGGTCCGTAGCTTAGCCTCTAAAAGTATACACATTTAGCATGTTGTTGTTGTACATAGGTGATATACATTTGATTGCATCGTAAACATTTTCCAACATTTCAATCAAATGTTAGAATATTGAGATGACATTACGTTAGGTTCAACCATCACTTTTGAAAAGTTGACGTCTATTTATTCTCCTTCCTCTGTGTCTGCAGTCAGATCAGAATAATACAGTCATAAACAATAACTGACCAGCAGGTAATAAATGTGTTTATAGCTCCTTCACACAGAAAACACTATGTAAAAAATTATGTAAATATAGAACTCCATAATTATTATGTAAGAGTTTACATAAAACATGTAATATATACCCAAGCTTGTGTAAATTCCTATGCAAAAGCTTAACACAACTGTTTACATAGTATTATGGAGTTCTATTTTTACACAGATTGTGTATTTTTTACATAATTTGTGTAATTTTTTTACATAGTGTTTTCTGTGTGTTCTTATAAAGTTGTTGGGAATTTATTTTCTCCTCTTTAATTTACGATATTGCACGCTAAGTATGGTTGATTTTTAAGGAAGTTAAAGTACAATTTTCATTTTCGTATTTTTCTTTTCATTATAAATGCATGACAGATAACACGTGGCGGCGGGTGTGCCGTATTGATCCATCTAAACAAATCCGGCCGACTATCCACATCGCATTATCGACCGGTGAACCAGTAATCAATAATGGAAATCGTACTTTATCTTACTCTGGGTGCTATAACTTCCTTGATACCAAACCATTCTTCACATGCAATATCTCAAATTAAAAGAGAGAAATTTCTCAACAACTTTATATTATTTTTAGAGTTAAAAGCACATTCATTAGCGGGTCAGTAACTAGTTACTTTTTTTTGTATGACTGTACATGATGTTTGATTGATAAGTACAGGTATTCATTTTGTTCGCCATCGTCTCGATTCACACACACACATGATCATTTCGTTGTTACCATTCACAAAACTTCGCTGCAAATTGGCTGTGCTCTACGCCTTTGTCCACGTGTTGCTCGTATTATCCTTCAGAGCGGAGGTGTGTTTGTTATGATGAACCAACTCCCAACGATTCATCCAAGGGCCTTGTATCGTAGTGTCAAAGTCATTCTGTTAGATCAATAAATAGTATTAATTAACACATTTGACCGTTATGCTCTACGTATATTGCAAAAATCATCTTTAACACTTTCCACGCGGCAGGCGTGTGCAGACGACATTCAAAAATGTCACGAAATGTTTCAAAAATGTCAAAATTAGGCCCATATTATTTGGAATCACCATGATAAATGCATTGATATAAGTGCAAACATATCTAGTATTGATTCAGCAATCCTTGAGATAGACTTTGAAAGTTGGGAAAGGTTTCTGAAAAATGGTGTTTTGTATACTAGTATGGTTAAAGGTAGAAGGAGATCTGTTTTGTATATGGCAAAACTAATAGCCGCGTGGAAAGTATTAAACACTTTCCATGCGGCTGGCATCTGCAGACGACATCCCAAAATGTCACACAATATTTAAAAATATCAACATTATAGAATTTCATTATCATATTTGGAACCACCGTGAGGAATACATTGAAATAAGTACAAACATGCCTAGTATTTGGTTCAGTAATCCTTGAGATATACTATGAAAATTGCGAAAGGTTTCTGAAAATCTTTTTTTATATGGTAAAACTAATAGCCGCGTGGAAAGTGTTAATGATAATAGTTTAAGATTCCTGAGAAGTGTAAACTGTAGGCAAATCATAGCAAAATGAACTATCATCATCGTCGAGGCATCTTGTTTCTCTATAAATTCGCTATCTTGAACAAGACGCGTGCCTGAGCATTAAAAATACCCACATGTACTTTCTGGTTGGAAGTATAGACCTAATGGACCCACGGAACATTCATGTCTGCATGTCGCGAATTGCTAGAGAAAGCAGAAATCTTGACGATGGGCTTTTTTACAAATTAATTTAATTTTCTCAAATTGGTCACCACTATCATGCATAATAAACCCAAAACTAAAGTATAAAGATTGATCAAGCTGTAAGCGAAACACTAAACATTATAATAATTTCACACTTTCTGTGTGATCATTGAAGAAGTCATATTTCATTAAATCAAGATAATGTTAACAGAACTTTTAAAAAATGTTTCGCAAAATCATAATTGTTTTGATTTAATTGATGATAAATCCCTTTTATTCGGATCTCTAACATGACTTATCTGATAGTAATATAGTTAATACACAAATTCAAATGAGAGAGTAAAAAACCAATCGCAGAATAGAATGTTTACTGTAAAATGGGGGTTTCAATGTCTTTGGTTCAAAATGCAAAACTGACATTATTATTTCGATATTCATTGTATTAATTATTTTTCACACGCCGCATATAACTTTTGAGGCAGTATCTGCGGATACATTTAAAAATAATGAATAGATAAGGCGGGGAAAAAACCCTGCAATATATTTATGTTTCAGTTTCAAACATTTTCAAAAAATCCCAAAAAAATTCAACATTTCCTACTAATAGTAATAGCTTACCTTTTCCTCCCCCTGGAAATGCCAAGATGTACCAGCAGCAGCGTCATCATCATTAGAAGTGTAGCTTTTTGTAGCTGCAAATCCATCCCACTGGATCTGGTAGTCGGGATCTGCTGCTGTCCGAAAGAGAATGCTATCCTTCAATCCACGAAATCCAGGGGACTTATCAGGTCTCTGGAAGCGAAGATCCAAACTCCATCGGATTTTGTCGGATTTATTCTCTAAGCTGCAAAAAAAAAAATATATATATATATATGGCTTGTCTTTATTAGTTCTTACGCAGTTGAAGTGGTTAAATATGTAACTCATCTAAAAGATGGCTTTCAATTAGACGCTGCGAGATCTTTGGCTGCCGGTTACCAGGACGATATATGAATAGCAGTTACATCATCACGCGCATGTCAAAATTATTGAATTTCATCACCATATTTGGATCACCATGAGAAATGCATTAAAATAAGTACAAACATGCGGTTGGTTAAAGATAGACTTTGAAAGTTGGGAAAGGTTTCTGAAAAATCTGTTTTGTATAATGGTCAAACTAATAGCCGCGTGGAAAGAGTTAAATAAGAAAATTCTCTTTTGCAGTGTTTCAAGTGGCAGGAATGCTTTTGATTAAATTCCAATATAATTTTACATCCTCATTTCATAGTTTACCTGCGATGGGGTATCAAATTGTTCATAAGAAGCACGCCCCCATACGGTAAGCTGCACGTCCTTAGGTCTTTCTTCGTGTCTACTCCAAGAGTTCCCGCCATCTCTTCCTCCGACACTTCAACATACCACGTACCACCAACACAACATGTGTGTTTTGCCAACTTTCCTGTGCGATGACCGCCTGTGGCCACCTGACGTAAAAGGAGACCAATGATATCGATTTATGGTAGAATCGGTCACTATTTTGATTTAAAGATCTTAAGGGGGTGTGGACCCTCAGCTTAGCCTCCGTAAAACTGCTGTAACTCCTTCATTATTCATTTAATCTATATAAAAGTATACATTTTCTTGAAGGAAAGGGTTCAATGAATCCAACCATGAACATGAAATTGACCATTTTGGAAAAAATTATTAAAAAAACATGTTTTTTGACCCATTTTAGGTTCGTGCAAGATAACTCAAAATATATTTTGTCAAATGTTGTCATACTAGTTTTATTATAATCCTAATAGAATTCCCTAGGAGGGGGTATTTTTTTTAATTAAAAAAAATCACATTTAAAAAATTTAAAAAACTCCTAGGGAATTGTATTAGGATTATAATAAAATTAGTATGCCAACATTTGACAAAATATATTTTGAGTTATCTTGCACGAACCTAAAATGGGTCAAAAAACATGTTTTTTACAATTTTGCAATCGCCCGGTCTATCTCATCGTGGACACGCTCCGGGGGGGGGGGGGGGGGGATCAACCCAGTTAGTGGTATATGAGTCTCTGACTTGCACGCACGCGTTCCGCGCCCGGGTTCGATTCCCGGCGCATTCGGAGACTGATTTCCCCACCAAAATGTGACCAATTATCTCCCCTGATAGTTTCGTTGCCAAAAACACGCTCGGTGAGTTAGGATGACTTTAGACGAGAGCACTGCGTGTTCTGGTTATTTATGGCGTCACGTCATGTTTCATGTTTACTTACGGTATTGGCATCCTTAGTGGCACATAAAATAAGACCGTTTTGTGAAATGTTTAGTCAAAGCGAAAAAGGTTAACATGGCTATATAATATTGTCGCAATGTGCATAATCTTTATTAATCTTGACACAAGTGATCAACGGGATTTTACTAATATCAATTCTTCATATGTATTACTTCATCGAATCGAATCACATGTTTAATGTTGGTGATGCAAATAATCGAAGATCTCAGTACGGATCCCTAAAACAGATCCCCACCCTCCCCCATTTTTGACATACCTGTAGGCAGCCATTATGTTCGTCAACAGCTAGCAAAGGAATCCAGGCGGTTGCCTGCAACACTTCCTGCGCGTCGTCGTCCAAATAGGCATTATCTGAGGAATTGCAGACGACATTAGTATACATGTTATTATTTAACCGTTGTTAACACTTTTCACGCGGCAAGTAGTTTTACCATATACAAAACAGTTTTTTAAGAAACCTTTCCAAACTTTCAAAGTCTATCTCAAGAATTACTGAACCAATACTACGCATGTTTGTACTTATTTTAATGTATTTGTCATGGTGATTCCATATAATGGTTATGGAATTTAAATTTTTTGACATTTTTGAAACATTTTGTGAAATTTTGGAATGTCGTCTCCAGATGATTAAAATGATTGAAATTTTTAGTTGAAAAATGCGTACTGATGTATCATTGAGTGATAAAAGTATGATCTGTAGCGATAATTGAATCATGGACCAACAGTGTCCTATACGCTGCTCGCAGTCTCAGTAGCAGATGCTATTCGACACACCATATCACATTATGCTGATCGTGCCTTTGCTTCCTACGTACCTCGTCAATGGAACCAGCTGCCAGAATTAGAAATGCAAATTCCATCAACATCTTTAGACGACTTTTGAAATGCCATCTCTTTTGAACTTGCTTATTAACATAAGTTTTGTTTTTGTGTTTATTTGTGTCTCAGCGCCTTAGTACAAGTTCCTTGGTGTTGGCGCTATATACATTTCAGTGATTGATTGATTAATTGACACACTTTTCCCCAAATCGAATCTGGTCCAATTTGCTCTTCAGATCAGAGGAATCACATCGATAGATAGAGATAAAAATAAAAATAAATAATAAAGGTCTAAATTTTATTGTCATCGCAGCCAACCGGCTGAATTGGGTCATGTGTTATTAGCTCGCCTCCTTTTGCGTTACACACGGATTTTGGCTTTCGCGACATGATTTTAACTTTACACATTTATATTTGCTTGTACATGTATACCCCCATGAGGTAGTAAAAGTATACATTTTCTAAAGAGAAATTGCATGAGGAAGCCAAATATGTCATTGAAATTATAGTACGACCAAGGACTAAAATGGTATGATTCAAAATGTTCGGAAAAATATCAGAATTTTTAATTTTCAATTTGAGATCCATATAATTTTTATGCATACCCCTATCATTATTTACTTTACATATTTGAATTTCTCATGAAATTACCCATCAGATTATATAATTGTCAAAGTTTACTACGTCGGTAAGGTAATTATACCGGCTAGTGAACATCTCCAATTCTTATTTTATATATTTTCAGAACTTTCAGAAATATTTTTTAAGGATGTACCCTTCCCTGATCTAAACTGCATTTCTGAATTCCTCTAGTTCCAAGCTTTCCAAAAATGTATACTTTTACTATCAGAGGTTGAAAACTTTTTCTGTTATAGTCATTTTTATAAATCCGGTAAATTGAGGCTGATTATTCATGTTTACTATGTAGGGAATAGGAATAAAGCTGATGGTCATTGTCTTATCCATAATAATTAGTTGTTACAAATAGTTGACAAGTCTGTTTAACCACATATTTAAAGACTTCTAAATATCCTTTAAAATGGGACCAAAATGATGTTTGTAACATTAGGAGATGACTAGGTATGGTAAAAAGAACAAAGCATGGGATTATCCCCATTGAGTTTGTACAGGCGGCACCCCTTCCGGCGGCACCCCTTCCAGCACCACCCTGGTCCCTAAACTTCAAACAGCTGTAGCTCTCCTTCTGTATTAGCTATACCAATGTCAGTTTGCAGGCGGATAGCTTGTTATTAGGTCTTTAAAATGATACCAAATTTGTTGAGATAGCTTTTGTGGTTTTAAAAATATTAAAGGAATATGACAGTATGAAACTAAACAGTGTAACAGCACCACCCTATTGGGAGGCGAGTTCATAACGCGTGACCATTGTAACAACATAACAAATCAAATACATTATTAAACAATGCAACGTCCAGGCAGCAGCTAAATCAGCGCCAAGTTGCGACATAAACCAACTTTTTAGGTCCCAGTTTCTGGACTGTACTAGTATCGCTCAATACTAGAACACAATTTGGTGTTCCAGTATCGGACGATACTGGAACACGTAGATTGTACCAGAATCGAGTGATACTGGCAAATTTCATGTGCCAGCAGTATCCGGGGCCAGTATCGTGCGATACTGTTATACTAGTATCTTGAACCTTAAGTACACTTTTTCCGAACGGTTTGAAAGTTTACTATCAAGCAAATAGTCGCACAAACTCCGGTTCTGTTTCTAATGCTACATATATAATGACATATCGTATCTGATAACAATTGTCCATTTACCTTGATGCCACGGCACTGTTGCTTGTTCATTATGAGGTGTCTGCAAAATAGAGATGAAATTGAAAGGAATATCTCATTATGATATGTTTATGTAATTTCAGGACATTTTAAAATTAAATTAACCCTAACCTCCAACCCACATTTTCCAAGGATTTCTTTTCAAGACAAAAAGCGCGGACAAAAAGAGACGCCACGGGGCTTGAACCCACAACCTCTCGGTTGAGAGACGAACGCCCTACCAGTGCGCCAAGGGATCAACCATACTTGGCCGAGTACGCCCTATACCAGTGCGCCAAGGGATCAACCATACTTGGCCGAGTATACTCGGCCAACTATGTAGCCTGAGGCAATTATTTCATCGATAAACTGCCACGCCAGCTTACACAGACGGACTGCACCGTGGCCATTTGTGGCACTGGGGGTGGTTAGGGTTAATGAAACAATACATAGACAGATTTGAAGAAAATAAAAAAAATAAAAAATCCGTTAACCCTAACCTCTTACCCGCATTTACGATTTTTTTATTCAACGACAAAAACGCGCAGACAAAAAGAGTGGCCACGCCCCCGGTGCTTGATCGCAATGGGGGTCAACCATACTTGGCCGAGTATACTCGGCCAACTATGTAGCCTGGGGCCATTATTTTATCGAAAAAAAGTGCCACGCCAGCTTACACAGACGGACTGCACCGTGACCATTTGTGGCACTGGGGCGGGTAGGGTTAATGAAACCATACATAGAAAATTTGAAAAATTTGAAAAAAAACCCGTTAACCCTAAACCTCCTACCCACATTTTCCAAGAATTTTTTTTAACCACAAAAAGCGAAGGCAAAAAGAGTGGCCACGCCCCCGGGCTTGAACCCACCTTCAAAACCCCGCCTACAACCTCTCGATTGAGAGACGAACGCCCTACCAGTGCGCCACCCCCCCCCCCCCCCACATCCTCCCATTAAAGTATTTATGAACGCTCCCTAAAGTCATATCTTCCATAGCGGGTGTATGGATTTCAACTGGAATAGACCATTGTGTAATACAAGGAGCCTTGTGCTGCTGAAGAAGTCAATATACATGTACATGTATATAGTAGGGGAGAGCGGGTAGTGTACGCCCTATGGGGAGGTTCGCCCACCCCGCGCCCACCACGTGATTCTCACTCTTTGCGGCCACTGGTTGAATTTGGCGAACACACAATAGATACAGTAGTATGTTGCAAGCTTCCCACATTAACGTGACAGATCACCGTAACATGTTTGTCAACTCGCAAAAGTGAATTTTCTTCCATTTTTCATAATTTGTTTTCCAAAGATATTCGCAGAAAAGGTTTTAATGTAAATTATCATTAGGTAGGTATGGGATTGATTATGGATTTGATGCAGTTAACAACCCATCAATGTATGTGGGACATCCGTGGTATAGGTCAATGCACTTATTGTGCTATATGGGTCACGTACGCCCTATGATGATGGGACAGGTTCGCCAATAGGGATCTACATGTATATAGTTATGATTTTGCATAATTTCACATTTGTAATTTTCCTCTTACAGGATAATTGTTATTATAAAAACAGTTATCAGAAATGGAGTTACACTAATGTTAGAGGTATATATTTCAAAATGTGGTATTTCTTATTACTTTTAAATTCTGAAGGAGTATGTTCCGCAAAAGTGCCCCAACCCTATATTTTGGACCCCTAAATATTATTTTGGAATAAAATAACGAAGAATAACGAATCTATATGTATTGGACATTATGGTACTCTGTGCAGTGGCGGATACAGGCTTTGGGGGCGAGCGCCCCCCGTAAAATTTTACAATATACCTTTTTTTGTGTACGCGCCCCCGTAAAATTTTACAATATACATTTTTTGTGTACCACTTTACCTTTTTCAGAGACATAGGTAGGTTCCGTCGGTACATTTACCACTTGTACCCTGCGATTTTTTTGCCGGTTTTGGGACAACCACATCGCTACCCCCCCCCCCCCCCCCCCCCCCCCCCCCCCCCCACTTAGCTGAATTTCACTAGCTGACGGCAAAAAAAATTGGGGCCCTTTTACAATTTTTTTGTTGTCAGCCCCCCGTAAATTTTAATCCTGGATCCGCCACTGTTGTGTAGCCTAATTTTGAGCCAAGGCGAACTTGCCCCGGTCTATAGGCGAACCTACCCCGGCGTCGAGCAAATTCGCCCTTTTGAGACACTTGTTTTTATCAGTTACTCTTGCCTTTACATTAAGGCCTATAGTACTGAGATCATGGTCGTATGTAGCCAAGATATCAATCTTTCACATGATATCAATAGGTCCATTCAATCTTTAAAATTGGCCTCTCTAGACACCTTCAAATAAAAATGGGGCAAACACTACCCGCTCTCCCCTATACCAGTCCTGTGTAATAGCCTATGAATTATCGTTGAGTAGTTACGAGCGGGGGTAAAATGAAACTTTAAATAAATAAATTATCTGTTTACCTTACAGCGTATATTCCACACAGGATGACCGGCTATCTCTGGACCGATCAATTGTTCCATTACATTCAAGAGACGTTCATTGGTCCATAGCTTTGAAAAGCCTGCATTAAAAGCACAGTTATTGGATCGAAGATGAGTAGTTCATGTGGTAAATTCAGTGATGTGAAATGACGGTATCTAAATATTACGGTGACCCTGAAGGCTCAAATCAAATATATATATATAAAGTATATAAATAGTATGTTGGTGGTGTGGTGGAGTGGTGGGGTGTGGTGGGGGCTGGTGGGTGGTGTTGGTGCACGGTGGATGAAAGATTTAATCACGCAGACTGGTCGGAAAAATACTTCCCACTTCACGTGTTTATAATGTTCAACCACTCTGATAGTTGATTGAACCTACAGACTGGTCGAACAAATTACCACTTTGACACTTCCCACTCAGACATTTCCCACTTTGCACTGTACTTTGATTATGAAAACAATTCTCACATTTTGTTTGTATACATTTATGTGGAGCGAATATCTTTTGGACAATAACTTCAACTTGCTTAGTAGGCTATACTCATTATGATCTGATGATATCAGGAAGAAAAATACAGAGATACTTCATTAGACAAAATCGAACGCTATCCAGCTTCTCAAGCCACATTACAATTAAACGAAACTATCAGGAAAAAATCTAGGATCGTTCTGATGGAAACACATTTGGATCCGCAGGGAACCAAGTTCAAATGTGTTCGGAAAATATAGTTACCTCAGGAAGACTCCCGCTTTTGTGTAAAAGAACCGAGGCGCCGGGGAATTCTTTTTCAATTAACGTCAATCGCTCAAAGAGTTCGGCATCCTCATGTTTCGCTAATAACGAAAGATAAAATAGCTGCAATTATAGAGGTAAAACGAACAACTAATCGATTCCAGTACAAGACATTCGTAAATGATACGTTAACACGTTCCATCACGCGGCTATATTAGTTTTACCATCACACAAAACAGATTTTCAGAAACCTGTCCCTATTTTCAAGGTCTATCTCAAGGATTACTGATCTAATAATACCGGTAATGTTTGTATTTATTTTAATGCATTTCTCATGGTAATTTCAAATACGGTAATGAAATTCAATAATTATAAAATTTATGAAACATTTTGCGAAATGTTGGAATGACATCTGCAGACGCCTGCCGCGTGAAAGAGTTAAGGCGAAAATAATATTTACCGTTTGAAGCCATTAAATGAACAAATATTTAGGTATAGGCTACGCCGTGATTATTTGAACCAACCTGCATTCGTACTAGGTAATCGGTGAATGAAATCTCCCACAAACTATGCATCATTGCATCTTAACTTCCACCAAAGAGAATTGTAATGAACTATTTTAGAATGAGTTGGTTAGAGGCCGATAGATTACATTTTCATTCGAACTCTTTAGTCATGTTAGTTGGATCATGTATATTCCAACGGATCTGGTATTCCAAGTGGTAACCCCGTCCGGTAATGTTATATATTATACCTTTTATTTTTCCACCATTGTAAAGCTTATTCGCAAGATTATCAACCTCTAACTCTACAGCTTTACGCACAGGATCGAGTTCTTCCGGATTGAAGAATGTTGGTAAAGGAAGGAATCCCTGTTAAGAAAGGAGGAAAGAAACAGAAACAGTTTATGACCACGTTTGACATTTTTCTTTTCTTAATCTATTTTCTTCTATCAATATATTCCACATATTTGTCAAATGATCTTTACAAATCGTCACCACTGTGCAAACAACTTGTTGTAGTCTGTAGTAGACAAGGGCCAGTCTACGTTTTATTGGTCAAGAGGCAGTCCTTTTGAATAGGTTCTATTAGAGCCATAACTAAGTTAAAGTACGCCAGCGGCAACCTACTTTGAGAGCTCTTTTCAGAGCCACCATCAGTGGACAAGGTGCAATCGCTCTGAGTGGCTCTTTTCAGAGCCACCAATATTTCACAAGTATGAAAGGGGCACCTACTTTCAAATCATCGGGCAAGGGGTAACTCAAAGGATGATAATAATAGAGAAGTGGCAATCTCGATGCTTAACATTGTAATATTTTGGTCCTGAAGAAGTCAGAGCTAATCTTGACGAAAGCTTGACAGTTTAAACTCGTCCGACGGCGAACCCTGTAAACTCTTAGGGAGCAGTTCCATTTGTACGCGATAAAAATTGCGAGATTTTTATGGCGTACAGTTGCGAGTAGCAAAGGATTATTTATCGAGTAGCGTATTACCGCTTATTTATTAAAATATAACGAAAGATAAGTGGTCGGTATGTAAATAGAGCTTCGGGTTATTTATTCTAGTTGTAAGGTAGAAATTCAGCATTTCATGTTTTTAGAGATAATGTTATTGATTATGGATGTTTAACGTAAATTGTATTATCCTCGTGTATTTGCTAAACAATGTCCCGCTCTATTTGCTAAACATACCCCAGGGTATGGCAGAGGCCTCGTATCGGGCCCCGATGTCTATTTTATCGGGGCCTGATGACTATTTTATCGCGTATCAACTTGAAAAACATCGGGTCCAAAACATATCAGGCCCCGATACAGTCGCGATAAATTTATCGCGTATAAATGGAACTGCTCCCTTATATTATGAATACCCGTCGTAAAAGCCTATCTCACAATATTCCACATTTTAATAAAGAAAATTACGTTATGATAATGGATTAATTATAGGCCCCGCCATACCTCTTCAAAATACTGCTGGACCTGCTTTGCTGACAACTGTCCAGGCTTTCTCTTCCCCTTTTTCTGCGGTGGTGGCACGGTAAACAGTTCCGGAAAAGCTTTGAGTTTCAATGAATCAGTATTTCCATTCTTATCGCTCGTCTTTGCTTTAGCCTTCTTCTTTGATGGTTGCGGTACTTGGGCTGGTCTTGAGGAGGAGTACCCTTTTCGTTTACTTGATCGAAGATTAGGCATGACAGCTGCTGGTTGCTTCACTTGATGTCCCTTGGCCTTTTCACCCAAATGTTGGTAACACAGGTGGATTGCGAGAATAGGTCGTGTAGATTATACTACAGGCATAATAATGGTGTCTCCTTATCAACCTGAGTGGACAATTATACATACGATTACGTTACCGCCCAGCTAGTCAGATGACAGATCGAACAAACTTCACGTAGGCCTAATCAGGAAATTGTCAATGATATCTACGAGGGTCATTCAATAAGTTCAACCTCCTCCTTCATAACTTCTCTATTACGTAGGCCTATAAGGTTAGCCAATTTAGATTCCTACTTGTTATATATTTCGTTTTGTGCTGGAAAAAAATACCGTAAGATATTTGGTGTGACGGAAACGGGAAAAAATAAGCGCTTTTAGCCTCCGGGGAATCGCAAATACTGGTTTTATCTGTATGTATTGTGTGTAATACTCCATTCGCGTGGATTTTACACAAAAAAATTACTCAGCACATTTAGTGCACGACATTAATAGACTCAATACTAATATTTAGGATGCGTTACAGCATAAATAACGTATTCGAATTGTTTGTTTTAAGCTG
>CM069443.1:63865468-63910713 GCA_035610835.1 Ophiura sarsii | reverse complement strand
TTTTACAGGTTCTGGAAACCTTCTTCTGTACTATGGTTTACAGATAGCTGTATTTGTCAATTTAGTATCAAAACAATTCTACAAGTGTTCTTTATCCAAAGATATTTTCAGATTGATAGTGCGAATTATTTTACCGGAGATATAATGCTTTGAAATCGTAACCTTTGGGCCACCATGTACTTGACCTTTGAACACTTATTCACAAAAATAAACAAACCCCAACAAAATGTTTGATTATCCGTATTACGCTGCAGACTGTGATCGTTATATGTTATCTCGAACTCATATGACAATAATACTTTAGAAGTAGGTTCTTACACTCAAATGAGGATCTACTATACAAAGCGGGCAAGTAAAGTATCAAGTCAGTATTAGCAATTTTTGAAATCTTTTAATAATCTGCTTAGGATACATCAATTCATTATAGGCCTGTGCCATACAAACATGTTCAGCCCCACTTTAAAGTAAATTGTTCATTATAATTTTTGATTTGGTGAGCATTTTTGTTCGTGTGGTAAACTGTTTGTATGCATTTTATTGAAATGTTTTGCAAAAGGGCTTACATCCATTTAAAAAAATATATAAAGAACATAATAACAACACAAATGAGAGTTATTGATTTGTAAAACATACCGCATTTGATTGGTATACTATGTACCTCTTTCATTATACACATAATATTTCCAGGGCATCAATCACACTAGTCAAGAACACTTTCATGCTTTTTCTCAAATCACTAAAATGGATGTAGGGCCTATGCCCTTTTCCTTTTGCATATCAGCTCTTCATATAACAATAGTTATATAATATCAATTCAAAATAATTTATAATAGTTTTATAATTTCATACCACCATAAATAAATTCATCTCCGCAGTTATTGTCATTTCGATCTTGCTTTTAATTAGCCACGTATAGATAGGGTAATGTGGGGTAACTGGTACAGTGGAGGTAAGTGGGACATTTACCATGATACCGTATTGTCTCTTCATTCTTCAGCCCACAATCTGCATTATACAGTTCCAATCGTTCAACTTATTTTACCAGCTAATAACCCCCATCACAAATATGTTATGTTTGTTTCAACAAAAATGGGTATTGTCTTATGGTTTCATTGCAATAAAACTGTGCTTAGTGAGGGTATATTTTAAGAAAACCCTGTTTCGTGTAGTATTATTTTGGTGTGATTTCAATCCAGTTCCCTGTCTTTTCTAAAATATCCGCTATGTTTGAATAACACATTCACAATTTGGAATGGGACAAACAGTTGGAGCTAGACGTTTGGGGCTAAATAGTGTTTTTCTGATGTATATACAGGGTGAATCAAAAAACATTGTGCACGATTTGAAACGACCATTTGACCTTGATGCGTGCATTCAACCATGGAATTTCTGTTGTTTGTACAATCTAGTTTAATTATTTTCCCAAAAATGAAAGTACTCGACTGAAAAATAAGCAAACTGCGACACGTTTTGTTAAACTATCCTCGTTTTTCGCCATTCCATGGGATTTACACAGTTTTAACAGTTTTAACATGTCTTAAAAGACATGAATATTACTGCAGCATGATGATATGGAGCACTGTTGCGGCCCAAGGATGTCACTTCGGCTCTGACACGTGCCTCCCCTTCTGAAGGTTGACTGGTGATGCAGCATCACCGGTCACTGATGCAGGTATTCAGATTTGTCTTTTCATTTGACACTTTGGTATCAGAAGATTAACTGCTTATCCCAGAGTTAAAGAATTAATATTTCAGGAACATTTTGACAATTGATGTGATTATAATAACCATTTTAATTGCGAAAAACGCAGTCAGCTTACAAAAAACTTATCACAGTTTGCTTATTTATCAGCCGATTTCTTTCATATTTTGGGAGAACAAATTAGATTGATAACGCATTATACAGATAACAAATATTTCATGTTTCAATGTACGCATCAAGGTCAAATGGCCGTTTCAAATCGTGCACAATGTTTTTTGATTTACCCCTGTATTTGGTATAAGACATGGTGCCATATTATTTTCAAGCACAAGCTCGGCACAGCTTATTATGTGAAAACCATTTAAGTGTACACCCGGGGGGGGGGGGGGGGGAGGGGGTACTCATATATTTTTGGGGAGGGATGTGCGGCCAGCAAAATAAAATGGACTTCATTTTTTCACACAAAGTTAGGATTAAATACATCATTCTTGCAACGTTTAAAAGTTTTAAATTTCATTTTGGTTTTGAAAACAAAATGGCTTCTTTCCACTATTGCAGTCTTTTTGACTCACCCTGTACATATGTTAGTTGTGACGCTAATAGGCTCTTTGTGACGATTTTACGAATCATTTTACAAGCCAAAACTTCAATAAATACAATGAATGATAATGCAGAGGGACAGCCTTGTCGCACACCTTTTTCTAATGTGCAAAATTCTGAGACATTGCCATTCTGAACAATACAACTGCTTGTACCAGTGACCCGAAGTTAAGCTTTCTAAAACTGTTAATCCATCATAGCCAGCTTTTCGTTGTTGGCATTGACAAACTTCTCTGCAAATGAAGTAACAACTGTGCTCGACGCCCGGGCTCTACGCTTTTGTCCACGTGTCGTTCGTATTATCCTTCAGAGTGGAGGTATGTCTGTTATGATGAACTAACTCCCAACGATTCATCCATGGGCCTTGTATCGTGGTGTCAAAGTCATTCTGTTAGATCAATTAATAGTATTCATTTAAACAAAATTGACCATTATGTTTTACGTATTACAAAAACCAGCATATGATAAGCTCATTCAATAAGTTCTCGGCCTACGGTAGATGAGATGAGGTGTTCAGATGATCAGATCTGACTGATAATCCGTGAACCCAAGTGACATCCATGTCGCGAATTGCTAGAAAAGGCAGACATCTTGATGATGGATTTGGTTATATTTTCCGAAAATTGTCACCAATATCATGCATATGAATCCTAAACTATTTTAAAGATTAAAAAAAAATCAACTTGATGTTTTCTATTTTACACGAAAGGTCATCCTTAAAATTGTCGCACTCAAAAATTTGCCCATTGAGTATTACACAAACTGATTGGCAGCAATTCACCACTATAATTTTTAAATGGAACATTTCTGGCCCCTAAGATTTTACAAAAATAATGAGAAAAATATGGGGATTCTTCTGATATCAAAACACGTTGATGTGAAAAGAAAAGTCACAACAACAAAAAAATTGATCAAAACATACACCTTTAAACCAAGATATAATGTGAACAGAACTTAAAGATGTTTCGCAAGTTCATAATTGTTTTGATTTAATTGATATATTGATGGGATCTTTTTCAAATTGTTAAACATATTTTTTCTCACACTTATAATGAAGTTTCACTATTAGGACAGATTTTCCTGAACTCATAAATCTATTTTGACTGTATTTTCCGTTAAAAAACCATCACAGCACGTTACACATTTGTTTGATTTTCACCATGTCAAACCATGGAATTATATTAACAAACGAAAAAAGAAAATACTCAGAAGATTAACAGTACCAGAACAACTAATTTCAAAATCTGATTTTGAAGTAATAAAGAAACATATTGCTCTGTAACTTACAAGATAGTTTCATGGTTATAAATGTAATTTGACATAAAACATTGCATTACTAGGAAGAATTCATAGATAGAGGGCATCCCATGGAAAAGAATATGCCTTAAGATATATTTTACAATTATTCAGGTCCCTGACGTGACTTGCCTAATAGCGATAGTTTTTACACAAATTCAAATGAGAGAGTGAAAAATTCAAGCACAGAATAAAATGTTTACTGTAAAATGGGGTTTTCATGTCTTTGGTCCAAAATGCAAAACTGACATAATTATTTCGATATTCATTATACTAATTATTTTTCACATGGTTTATGACTTTTGAGGCAGTATCCGTGGATAATTCATAGTTTAGGCGGAGAACCCCAGCTGTATATACTTTTTTTGTAATTTTCAAACATTTTCAAAAATTCCCAACAATTTTTAACATTTCCTACTAATAGCTTACATTTTCCTCCTCCTTGGAATGCCAAGATGTTGCAGCAGCGTCATCATCATTAGAAGTGCAGCTTTCTGTAGCTGACTGGTGTCTATCGACTTTATTAAAGTCATTCCACTTGATCTGATAGTCGGGATCTTCTGCTGTCCGAAAGAGAATGGTATCCTTCAAGCCATGAAATCCAGGTGACTTATCAGGTCTCTGGAAGCGAAGATCCAAACTCCATCGGATTTTGTCGGATTTATTCTCTAAGCTGCAAAGGTGTTTTTTAAAAGACATTGCTTGTCATTTTTTAGTTCCTGCGCAGTTGAAATATGTTTAATATGTAAATAATCAAAAAGATGGCTTTCGATTGGACGCTGCGAGATCTTTGGCTACCGAGTGCCGATTACCAGGCCGTATATGAATAGCAGAAACATCATCACGCGCATGTCAACATTATTGAATTTCATCACCATATTATTTGGATCACCATGGGAAATGCATTAAAATAAGTACAAACATGCCTTGGTATATATTGTTCAATAATCCTTGAGAGACTTTGAAAATTTGGAAAGGTTTCTGACAAATCTGTTTTGTATATATGGTTAAATTATTAAGAATGCTTTTGATTAAATTCCAATATAATTTAACAGCCTTATTTCGTATATATTAGTTTACCTGCGATGGGGTATCAAATTATTCATAAGAAGCACGCCCCCATACGGCAAGCTGCACGTCCTTATGTCTTTCTTCGTGTCTACTCCAAGAGTTCCCGCCATCTCTTCCTCCGACACTTCAACATACCACGTACCACCAACACAACATGTGTGTTTTGCCAACACTCCTGTGCGATGACCACCTTTGGCAACCTGACGTAAAAGGAGACCAATGATATCGATTTATGGTAGAATCGGTCATTATTTTGATTTAAAGATCTTAACCCTAACTCACTACAAATCCCCACGGTGCTATCTTGCAGTACCGCGCAATCGCCCGGTCTATCTCATGACACTCTCCGACGGGGAATCAACCCGTTGGCGCAGTTAATGATTAGAGCCTCTGACTTGCACGCACGCGGCCCGGGTTCGATTCCCGGCGCATGCGGAAACTGATTTTTCCACCAAAATGTAACCCATTTGTCTCCCCTGATAGTTTCATTGCCAAAAAAACGCCCGGGGAGTTGGGGTTAATCAGGACGAGAGCACTGCGGATACATGTTCTGGTTATTTATGACGTCACGTCATGTTTCATGTTTACCTAAGGTACCGGCATTATTGGTGGCACATTATTAAATGAGACCGTTTTGTAAAATGTTAAGCCAAAGCGTAAAAAGTTATCAACATGGCTACATAATACGCGGTTCCAGGTGTTAGCAAGCATTGCATTGTGGGATCGGATGACTTACGTGTTTGCTCGCCAAGTAATTAGCTGATCACAAATTGTATGGGACGTTCCCAGCGACCGGAATATTGAGGTGTTCCGAAATTGACTTCAGCCGATCCCACAATACAATGCGCGTGCTAAAAAAACCTGGAACCACGTATTGATAACCATTATTGACAACATGCCAAATGTACATCTGTAATAGCTATTGCAGTCATGGGGTCCGATGCAACGGCTATTTAACGGGATTTGTCTACTATTAATTGTTTCTATGTAGTATTCCCTCAAATGTTGTAGATGCAAATTATCGAATATCTCAGTATGGATCCCTAAAACGCCCCACCCGCCACTCCCATATTTGACATACCTGTAGGCAGCCATTATGTTCGTCAACATCCAGCAAAGGAATCCAGGCGGTTGCCTGCAACACTTCCTGCGCATCGTCGTCCAAATAGGCATTATCTGAGGAATTGCAGACGACATTAGTATACATGTTATTATTTAACGACATGTGACGACATGTTATATAATATATATGTATCATTGAATGATAAAAGTATGATTATAGCGATAATTGAATCATGGCCAACAGTGTCCAATACGCTGCTCGCATATCACAATGCTGATCGTGCCTTTGCATCCTACGTACCTTGTCATGCTTGTCAATGCAGTAGCGTATTTCCCGGTGGGGGGGGGGGGGGGGGGGGGGGGGGGGGGCTACCGGGCTTAAATGGGGGCATTTTTTTTTAAATTTCTGTAAATACAGGGATGGGGTGAGTGCGGGGGTACCAATTTGAGTCAGGTGGACCCCCCCCCCCCCCCTCCCAAACACATATATCTGACGATGCGGCGTCAAGTTTTTTAAGTCCACCGGGAAAAAATTAAAGTCTACATGGAAAATACCCTTTGCCGCCCCCCCCCCCCCCCCCTCCCCCTGACAAATACAAATACCCCGGATACGCCACTGCATCAATGGAACCAGCTGCCAGTATTAGAAATTCAAATTTCATCACCATCACTAAACGTTTTTTTAAATGTTATCTTTTTGAACTTGCTTATTGACATTAGTTTTTTGTGTTTCTTTGCTTTTTGTGTTTCTTTGTTCCTAAGCGCCGTAATACAAGTACCTTGGTTTTGGCGCTATATAAATTTCAGTGATTGATTGATAAATTGACACATTTTTACCGAAATCGAATCTGGTCCAATTTGCTCTTCAGAGAAAAACTTGCCATCGATAGAGACCCGACCAATAGTGTTTGGAAAAATGATTCGTACCACCACACTCCTCATTCACTTGAACGTTATGTCTGACCCCCAATCATTCTTGGTCTTTACTGTCTGTTAGCTATGTCCGAACATTTTTAAATAGAGTTTACTACTACTAGTATAGGCCAATCTGAAAAAGTGTACTTTAGGTCCCAGATACTGGTATACCAGTATCATTCAATACTACATTAAAGATGCCATTATCGCTCGATACTGGTACGATTTCACTGTGTCAGTCGGGCGATACTGAAATACCAAATTGTGTTCCAGTATCAAGAAGCGATACTGAAACGTTATTAGGTTCCAGCACCAGGCGATACTGGTACACATGTGACCAGTTGTGATTTGTACCAGTTTTACACGATACACTGGTACATAATTGTGTTCCAATATTTCGTCCGATACTAGAACACCGACTTTATACCAGTATCGAACGAAACTGGGTGTTCTAGTATTGGACGATACTAGTACAATCCAGACTATGGGACCTTGATTACACTTTTCCGGCCTATCCACAAGATGACGGGTATGGCGAAGCGCTTACGGCCTCAATATAATATATTAGGACGAATACAATCGTCCGTGTTAGGACGTATACAATAAAGCTTTCAACATCCTTTCAAATCGATTAATGGGATTGTTTGCAGGTCAATAATCCTGATCTCTTGGGGTTTTTTCTCGAGAAATACACTAACGTTTATGCGATAAGCTTAAGGACGGGGGAAAATCCCGCGAGGACATCAACATCAGCGCAGATTCAAAAACCAAAAATCGGGACAAGTGTACTATTCTGGTATACCAGTATCGTCCAATACTGGAGCATAAAAATTGCCAGTATCGCTCGATACTTGAACGATTGAACTGTTCCAGTATCGGTCGATACTGGAACGTTTTTATATTCCGTTCCAGTTCGGGCGATACTGGTACACATGCTATCAGTAGTGATTTGTCCAAGTATTGAACAATACTGGTACATAATTGTGTTCCAGTATTATCCGATACTGGAACATTTTATATGTGCCAGTATCGCCCGATACTGGAACATTTTATATGTGCCATTATTGTCCAATACTGAAACACTGATTTTGTACCAGTAGGCCTATCGAGTGATACTGGTGTTCCAGTATTCCAGTATTGATCGATACTAATATAGGTCAGAATCTGGGACCTAAAGTACACTTTCTCCCAAAAATCTGCAGAAACAATAACATTAAGAAAGAATTTGTTTACCTGAAAACATTTTAATGACCGGGTGTTATTTAAAAGTCTAAGAATCTTTGTTAGAATATGTTTAGGAAAAGTGTACATTAGGTCCCAGATTCTGGACTGTCCTAGTATCGTCCGATACTGGTACACCCAGTTTCTACAATGCTTCAGCATCGAACGATATTGGCACATATAAATGTATGTACCAGTATCGTCCAATATTGGGACAAATCATTACTGGTAGCATGTGTACTAGTATCGCCTGATACTGGAACATACAAACGTTCCAGTATCGCTCAATACTGGTGGACAGTTTGGTGTTCCAGTATAGGACGATACTGGAACAATAAAATTGTACTAGAATCGAGCGATACTGACAAATATCATGTGCCAGTATCGTGCGACACTGGTATACCAGTACTGGAACTAAAGTACATTTTTTCCTAACGGTTTGAAAGTTTACTGTCAAGGAAATATTCGCGTAAAAATCGGTACTAATGCTACATACATATAATGACATATCGTATCTTATAGTGATAGCAATTGTATATTTACCTTGATGCCATGGCACTGTAGCTTGTTCATTATAAGGTGTCTGCCAAATAGAGATACAATTGTAAAAAATAGCTCGTTATGACTATATTTATGTAATGCAATTTTAAGCCATTTCAAAATTAAATTAATTGTATGACCAGGGCTGCACAAAACGTGGAAGCGGGATACACTGTTATGAGGAAAGGAAACAAAACCACGAGGAAATCATTTTCTCTCATTCATGATCCAATGGGAATTGGGCTCTTCTATTGAAATCTATACACCCCTATGTAAGGCATAACCTTAATTTCCCCACAGGGAATGTGAATGTATACTAGTTATGTGTATTAGTACAGTAGTTAGGGTAAAATTAAACTTTAAAGAAATAGCAATTAATTATCTACTTACCTTACAGCGTAGATTCCATACAGGATGACCGGCTATCTCTGGACCGATCAATTGTTCCATTACATTCAACAGACGTTCATTGGCCCATAGCTTTTGAAAAGCCTGCATTAAAAGCACAATTATTGGATTGAAGGTGAGAATAAGGTAAAATCAGTAATGGGAAAGGACGGTATCTGAATATATTTAACATCTGTACTTTTATTATGAAAGCATTCTCACATTTTGTTTCAAGCATGTAGGCCTATGTGTGGAACGAATATTTTGTTGTGGCAAAAACATCAACTTGCTTACTCATTGTGATATCAGGAAGGAAAATACAGAGATACTTCTTCAGACAAAATTAAACGCTATCCAGCTTTTCAAGCTAAAGTATAATTAAACTGAACTAGCAGGAAGAGAACAATAGAGTCGTTGTGATAGAAACATATTTGGGTCCACAGGGAACCAAGTTCAAATGTGTACTGAAAATAGAATTACCTCAGGAAGATTACCCATTTTGTGTAAGAGAACCGAGGCGCCGGGGAATTCTTTTTCAATTAACGTCAATCGCTCAAAGAGTTCGGCATCCTCATGTTTCTCTAATAATAACGAAAGATAAAATAGCTGTGATTGGCGATAAAACGAACCACTGTTCAAGTACAAGTCATTCGTAAATTATATTTTAAGGCGAAAATAATATGTAACATTCGAAGCCATTAAATGAAAATTATAGGTAGGCTACGCCGTGATTACCGTATTTGAACCAACCGGCACTCGTATTATGTAATCGGTAAATAAAACCTCCACAAACTATGCAACTTAACTTCCACAAAAGAGGATTTTGATGAACATTTTTTAGAATGAGTTGGTAGGTAGCCCTATAGTTTACATTTTCATTTTCAACTATTTAGTCATGTTAGTTGGACCATGTAATACATATTCCAAAGGATCGAGTGGTAACCCGATCCGGTAACGTTATATATTTATACCTTTTATTTTTCCACCATTGTAAAGCTTATTCGCTAGATTATCAACCTCCAACTCTGCAGCTTTACGTACAGGATCGAGTTCTTCTGGTTTGAAGAATTTTGGCAAAGGAAGGAATCCCTGTTAAGAAAGGAAAGAAACATAAACAGTTTATGACCACGTTTGACCTTTTTCTTCATATTAATCTATTTTTCGTTATCAAGTATATTCCAAGTTATGATTAACAAAATGACATTATGATCATCATAATGACAATAGGCCCCACCATACCTCTTCAAAGTACTGCTGGACCTGCTTATCTGTCAACTGTCCAGGCTTTCTCTTCCCTTTTTTCTGCGGTGGTGGCACGGTAAACAATTCAGGAAGAGCTTTGAGTTTCAATGAATCCGTATTCCCATTTTTATCGCTCGTCTTCGCTTTAGCCTTCTTGCTCGATGGCTGCGGGACCTGGGCTGGTCCTGAGCTCAGCAAAGAGTGCCCTTTTCGTTTACTTGAATGAAGATCGGGCATGGTTGCTTCTCTTGATGTCCCTTGGCCTTTTCACCCAAACGTTGATAGCACAAGTTGGATTGCGACAGACAATAGGTCCTATAGATTATACTACAGGCATAATAATGGTGTCTCTATTTCAAACATTAGACAACACATACGCTTATCAGTCAGTCAGATCTATTTGCAGGGATCAATGTGCAGCTTGAACCTACCCTCCTCAAGCATTCACCTGTATTCACCTTTCTATAGTAATATGTGGGCGAAGTTGAAATATAGGTGAAGATTCACCATAGATTCACCTGTCCAATGTATAAATTAGTTCAAGATTCACCTCTCCAAAAATATTACTAGGCAAAGATTAGGCACCTAATCTTTGACTAACCTTGAGGAGGATAGGTTCAAGATGCACATTGACACCTGCGTAAGATAGAACAAACTTCACGTAGGCCTTATCAGGAAATTTTTAATTTTGTTAATGCTATCTACGAGGCTCATTCAATAAGTTCATAACTTCGCTATTACGTATAAGGCTAGCCAATTTGAATTCCTACCTGTCGTACATTTTGTTTTGTGCTGAAAACATATATCGCAAGACATTTTGGTGTTTGTTTTACAAGATAAGATGATGATACAATTTATCAAGTGTATAGATAAAAAGCAAGACATGGATCAATTCAACGTACTCAAACCTTTAAACACTTATTCACAAAAATAAACAAATACCAACAAAATATTTGATCACGCTGCAGCAGCAAGTCTGTGATCGTTATTTGTTATCTCGAACACATTTGACAATAACAATGTGACACTACAGGGTGAGTTAAAATAGTCAGGTCCCGATTTCACCGATTTTGTTAAACCAGTACAAATGCAAAACTGAATTCAATTATTTAATGACTTGCCTAGCAAGATGGCATTACTAGCTATAACCTAAATTTTATTTTATTCAAATTGGTTATTTGAAACGGGAGATATGTGCATTTTACCAAATTCTGTGAAATAAAAGCTGTTCCAACTTATCTAAGGGACCCTATAGTCGGGTATGTGCAGGGGTTCACGTGCACCCCCCCCCCCCCCCCACCCCCACCCAGGGTGTCTTTTAGAGTCCTTAAACACTTTTTAGATGTTAACAGTGAAAAAACGGGATGCTCTCCAGATATCCAAGATGGCGTCCAAAATGGCCGCCAAAACTAGTCAAATCTCATAAAATGACATATAGCAATTAAATTGTATGGTGAAAGGATGGGATATATGTACGTCGTATTAGACCATAAGTAACTCATATCTAGTATTTTTGTTTTGTTTACATACTTAAAAATCCAAAATGGCCCCCAAAATGACTGAACAAATTGTTTGAATTCCATAAAATGGGATAATATCAACCAAAATATATGATGCAAGATATATAGTTTAACATTGGGGGGTATATAATAGACAACAAGTAACTCATATCCAATATATTTGCATTGCAATAACATACTTTAAAACCCAAGATGGCCACCAAAATTGGCGCTGTAAATGTAAAAAGAGTCGACATGTGTGTATGATAGTCCTAAATAGATATTGTCAGAGTGTATAATTACACCAAATTTACCAAATAGTATGTTCGAAACATTATTGAGTGCCCGGGATTGAGTGTCAACAAAATGCTGCCCAAAGTAAACTTGTTATTTTAATCGAACTGATTTGAGCGAAGTCTGATAAACAAACAGATCTTATATCTTTAAACAGTTTGTAATTTGGCAACTTACCAGGCCAAGTGCATAGTCCATTTTTATGAATAATGTTTGTGCAATACTGAGTTATATTATAATATATATTTAAATACTTTGCATGCAATATCGTGTGTTTTTTATCAGAGATTCAACAAAAAAACATCTTAATTTGGTATAAAGTCCAACAGTTATACAGTGTGTTGTGTTGTATGAATAACTAATATTAGGGGGCCTACAGTAGTGATAACATCCACCACCAAACTTGGAACACTTTGGATTTCGCGTCTTTTCGTAAATGTTGTAAATCAGGCGTGGAATATGATATTATCGTTAAAACATCCCCAGGTATGAAGAAATATGTCTACTCTCATAAACAATGAAACAAATTACCGATTTTGTACAAGAAGTATTTTTTCTGATTTATTTGAAAACGGAACCTGACTATTTTAGCTCACCCTGTATAGTAACAATGAGTACATTCTATCATCATAATTTAGAAAACATAATAAATAAATCATTCATTTCATTATGATATCCGGTTTTGTCATCTCGATCTTGGTTTTAATTAGCCATGTATATATAGGGTAATTTGGGGTAACTGGGACAGTCACTGGAGGTAAGTGGGACATTTACCATAATACCGTATTGTCTCTTCATTCTTCAGCACACAATCTGGTATCTGCCAATACCGTTCCAATCGTCCCGCGTATATTACCAACTAATTACCCCAGCAAAAATATGTCATGTTTTGTTTCAAAGCTCGAAAATGGGTATTATCTTCTGGTTTGCAATAAAACTGTGCTTATCGATGGTATATTTCAAGATAACCCTGTTTCGTGTAGTAATAATTTTGGTGTGATTTCCAATCAAGTTCCCTCTTTTCTTCAAGCACATGCTCGGCACAGCTTATTATGTGAAAACCCTTATCATGCTTATGACGTGTACACTGGAGTGATGCTAAGGACATGTGTTTTGAACTCACCACCCAAAAGGGTGGTGGCGTTGCATTTTTGGTGACGAATCATCCATCTCTCTCTTTTAACTCAACAACTAAATGTGGTAGAGCCTTTTGAAAGCCTATTTATCTAGCTACATTGTGTGAACAGGTATTTCTATAACTGTTTGGCTGAGATATGATTGATTATATTGTGAAAGTCAGGGTGGTGGCGGTGGCGGTGGCGCTGTGCACAATCTCTATGGGGAATATAGAAAATGTTCCCAATTCTACGTTCAATTTACAATAACTCTTCATCCCTGTATCATGTGTATGGTACAAACATGATTTTGCTCTCATTTTATAGATTATTTACTAAACTATTATGTAACAATTGTAATCATGAATCGATTGCATTGTCATTGGCTTTCTCCCTATTCGCTACAGTGAACTTGCCCTAATTCATCAGTGTTACATACATGACTATATATATAACAGTGGGGTCTACCCGCTAGTCATAAGGGTCGCTAGTCATAACGTGTATTTTCCTATACCACGAGTGCGCTAGTCATAAAAGTATCTTAGGGTAGGGTTAGGTTTATGGTAGGGTTAGGGTAGGTTTAGGGTTAGGTATAGGGTTAGGGTTAGGGTTATGGTAGGATATGGTTAGGGTTAGGGTTATTGTAGGGGTAGGGTTAGGGTTAGGGTTTATGACTAGCGACCCTTATGACTAGTGACCCTTATGACTAGCGACCCTTATGACTAGCGAGTTTGGCCCATAACAACAACAAAAAGTATTCAACCGATGATAGCAAAATTATACATTTTTGGAAAGCTCTCAAATAGTGAATTCAAAAATGCCGTTTAAATCAGGCTAGGGTTCATACCAAAACAATTATACTTGTAAACTCTAATAAATATGAAATTTAAACGTTTGTGCTCATTTACTTCCCGATGTAGTATATTTCAACAAGTTACCATCGACAACGACAACCATTATGTTCTGATGGGTAATTGTATGAGGAACTAATATGCACAGTAAAATTATGATTGGGATAGGTATAAAAATATATATTATTGAGCTTTAATCAAAATATGAAGAAGAAAAAAATCGATATTTTTTTAACATTCTTAATCACAACATGTTACCATGTCCTATCTAAATTCCAATAGCATATTTGGATTCCTTGTGAGATTACCGTTCAGCATGGGGTAAAACAAGTAGTTATTGCGATATGCCAATTCGAATCTCAGATGGTGTAAAATGTAAACATCTGGACATGCAACTGCGGGAAGTGTGGCGAGTTCATAAAGCCAATAGTCAATCTATCTATCTGTGATATAGCATGCTGAGCTGCACAATAAATATTTGATTGCCCGGTCAAACAGAGCGCCTCCCTGAGGCCTACGTGAGGATCAACACGTATGCGTCTCGTGAAGGCATTAGTATGACTTATAGCACGAGGCAGCGTAGCTGCCGAGTGCTATAAGGAATTAATAGCACTCATCGACAGTGACTATTTTAGTGATGATTTATGTGGCAGAGCTCTACCCTACACACCAGATACACACCACTTTCACAGTAGGACACCTCTCACTCACCCAGACTTAGACAATCATCTACTAAACACACACGTCACACCAAGTTGGCTAATAATTACAGTGCTGTAATTAATCAGGTTATTTACGATGTCAAATTTACAGCATTCTGAAGCTGTACAATAAGTGAAATTTGTGGAATTCTGGATTGGCTGTGTATGTTCTATTAATCATGTTAATGGCAGACGAAAGAATAAAATACACTGTTTTCGGAGTTGGTTAATACAGGGTGTCCCCGAATAATTTATACCGTGGGTAGAAAAACCTTAAAAACCTTGCAGTTCAAATCTAATACCTGCAATATATAATGTTTCGGAGTTGGTTAATACAGGGTGTCCCCGAATAATTTATACCGTGGGTAGAAAAACCTTAAAAACCTTGCAGTTCAAATCTAATACCTGCAATATATAATGTTTCGGAGTTGGTTAATACAGGGTGTCCCCGAATAATTTATACCGTGGGTAGAAAAACCTTAAAAACCTTGCAGTTCAAATCTAATACCTGCAATATATAATGGATTCCTATAACTTACTCTGCTAATTAAATCAGAATAGTCACTATTCGTTATGACATTTTATGATATTTTGAAAAACGGTGACATCCCGTTTTCACTTTCAGCTTATTTCGATGATAAAACTCACAACAACAAACTTCAAAACTGCCGCCTAAGAAAGGATGTTATGAATCCCTCACACCATTCAAGTATTGGTTCATCACTGTTCATAAAACGTCAAATAGATTATATCTATTTAACTTTGTAGGAGAAATTAAAAGAACACACAGCAAATAACTTGCATATCAGTGAGCTTTGTGCCGAACATAGTCAATGATTTTATGAGTTTCAAATGAGGTAATTTTGGTCAGACTTGAAATCTACCATTTCTACAAAAAAGGGTCCATCGTTTCTGTCGAAACGTGATTTTCAATTTTAAAATTCCTAAGAAAGCTTAACACTTTCCTCGTTATTGGTTTTATCATATAAAATACAAATTTTCAGAAACCTTTCACAATTTTCAAAGTCTATCTCAAGGATTACTGAAACCAATACAAGGCATGTTTGTACTTATTTCAATACATTTCATGTGGTGTTTCCAAATATGATTATGAATTTAACAATTTTGACATTTTTGAAACATTTTGTGACATTTTGGAATGTCGTCTGCACTACCTGCCTGCCGCGTGGAAAGTGTTAATATTATGTAGATGTTAGAATCATAAGCAATTGTTAGCAATAACGATGGTATTCATAATAGCTATATCAAGCAACGTAAGGCAGCAGCTTGGATTGGAGAGCCTGTGGGAAGCTAGTCGACTCGTATACCTTGTATAATTTCACTGTCACACAATCGAACAACACCCCCTGATACTTCCCATCCGAGAACCGACCAAATACAAGGTCTACTGGCATTGGATTTACAAAAGAACTGTGCTTGAGCACACTAGGGATTACTAGGGACGATGCTTTTTATGCGTCACGATAGTATCATACCCCTTCATAACGCGCTAATATTGAATTTGCTGTTTGTACATCTAGAAACGCGTGAAGGGGGTATTTCTGTGGCTGTGTAAGAGTCTCTAGTTATATCGTAAACAATGATCAAATTATTTGTCTCTGTTTAAACGTAAAAAGGTTTTTTATTACACGATATTGAAAGATAGGAAATAGCATGGAAATAGTCACATATGCGGAAATGTAGCTATATCTATGAGGAACATATTTTGGGCGAGGACCAATGTCAAAGATAACTCCTAAAGCGTGATTTTAGATCGAAACGGCGGCTATACAGTGCCAGAAAATCGACATTTTGAATTTATCAAGTGAGCAAGATTCGTCTCTCTGCGAAGACGTATATAAATATTCATATACTTCGTATTTATCGTGTCTGCCATTGGTTAATTTTGAACCCCACGCGAACAAATTGCTCATTACATATGCGTCCAATTTTTGGACGATCACTAATGTAAAAGTATACGGAGGTCAACGAGGTCAATCCAATGCAAGTAGACCTTTTTTTCCCGGGGTGAGATCAGAGGATGGGGAGCGGTCCATGGGGAGTGAGCCCTCTATCGGTACAGTGACAAAGAAAAGGAAAAAGGTATACTAAAGCAGACTAGTGGGAAGCTGAACAAGATCTGAAAATCCACCCTACCAAGAAAATTCAAACTTCGCCTGTTCGCCGCAACTGTTGAATCTGTGTTACTATAATGGCTGTGAGGCATGGACCACCACCCCTAAGCTAGCAAAGCAACTTGACGGCTGTTATACTCGTATGCTGAGGGCTGTCCTCAACATTCACTGGAAGCAACAACAACTAACACAGAGCTGTATGGAGACCTCCCCAAAATCACCCAAAAGATCAGGGATAGAAGGACAAGATTCTCAGTCTCAGGCCATTGCTCTAGGAGTCAAGAATGTGTGTCAAAGCTGGTTCACTGGATACCAAAGCATGGGAGAAGAAAACCTGGAAGACCTGCCCTAACTTACATCGATGTGCTAAAACAGGACACTGGTTTGGATGTCGGAGACTTAAAGACAGCAATGCAGGACAGGAAAGTGTGGAGAGCCATTGTAGATCGAGAACATAACTCGAATTAAGCAAGCATAATAGCTAATTGAATGCACCTTTCCCGGTATAAATATTTTTGGGAAACACTGTACTATGTTATCTTGATTATCTTGTGTACTATTGAGTACCTTTATAAGGTAAACATAAAACGTGTGTCTATACTGCAACGTAACGGTAATTAACGGCACCAACCGGCCTTTTCGACCAAGGATCAAATAATGATTAAAGGTAGATGTTCCGATTTTCAACTTGAAGTTTTATATTCTACATGAAAGGTCATCCTAAAAAACGTCGTGTCCCAAAATTTGAGATGCATAGCTATTATGGTTCTTATTTTAGACGCACAAGATGCTGTGAACTGTACCCATTGAGTAGTACACAAATTATATCGGTGGTAACCACCATTCGCGGTAATTCAACGCTATTTCGTCGATTTCTCTGTCATTATACCGAATTAGGCCGTCAAATTTCAGTATGATGATGAGAAAAATACGAGCTTTCATATGATATGAAAATCTCCGTATGTTTGAAATAATTCTGTGTTACGGAAATGTGATCGGGTCATCTACCTTTAATTAGCGCTTTCTAAGTTTTCTAACGGCAAAAAAACCTGCAAGGTTTGGTCATGGTAATTACCGCTAACAAAATGTCAACACATTTTAAAAATTTAACAACAAAAAAGAAATGTTGGGAAATTCGAAAATAATGGGTCGGTCGGGCCCGTAGAACAGAATTTGTATTCGTGACCTATGTTCTCATGACCCGGACGTGCGTACTTTTTAACATGTTTAAATATAATGGGCCCCTCACATGTATCCGTGTGAGCTGGACGGCCCCTTACCGTCTTATAGAAAAACAACAGAGTCCAACACGGTGAACAATCAGCAAAATATGTCAACGCCCGCATTGATTTTTTGTTGTCACCGGGTTCATACTGTTTTATACCGGGTCCTTATCGGCCTGGAACCGGGCTCATACCACCTCCTCACCAGGTCCTCACCGGCCGGAACGCTTGGGTACCGACCGAACCGCCTTGATAACGTCATCAAACTGCCCTGTATAAGCTGAGCGCTCAAGCTCGCCGCTTCACTCACATTCCGTGAATCTCTGTATTACTCACATGTAACCGTGTGAGCTGGTCGGCTCATTACCGTGTGACAAATTGGTGCAGACGGCGTCACACGGTGATGTCACACGGTGGGCCGTTTCCCGTCCGTTGAACACGTTGCGGGGACATTGCCGGCCATCCGCGCCCGGCAGGAAGTTTGACCGTTCTCAAACCTCCTGCCGGGTGAGTAAAAGCGGCGGCAAACGGTGAGAGCCCGGTTTGAGGACGGTATAAAGACGGCGCACCTGTTTCGCACCCGTTCGCAGGGCGGTAATGGTAGGCGGCCACCTTACCGTCTAATAGAAAAACAACAGAGTCCAAACAATCAGTAAAAAATGTCAACGGGCGCATTGATTTTGTTGGGGGTCACCGGGTCCATACCGTTATACCGGGTCTATGCGGGGTCCTCACTGACTGGCCTGGTACCGGGCTCACCATCCTCATACGTAGCTAGCTTCCCGTTCTCACCGGGTGCATAACACCTCCTCACCGGTCCTTGGTCCATACCGCTCTACAACGGGTCTGTACCGGGTTCTCATCGGTCTGGTACCTGGCTCACCGGCCTCATACAGGTCTAGCTTACCGTTCTCACCGTGTCCTCACCGTGTGCATACCACCTCCATACCGGTTCCTAACCGGGCGGAACGCCTGGGTACCGGCCGAAACGTCTTGATTACATCATCAAACCGCCCTTTTTAAGCTGAGCGCTTAAGCTTCATTTGCATTCCGGAATTCGTACGTCACGAAATTTGTTTTTTTGGACAACAGTTGCCTAAAATTCACATGTGCGTAACGTGCATCAACTGTTGCGTGATTGTCCTCAATGCTCATGCAACAGTTGCCAAAGTGGAATATTTTTACGCAACATATTTTAGCAACCGAAACAGTTCCACCAACATTTTAAGGACATTGTTTTCGACGAATTGCTCAACGCTGGGGATTTTTTACTTTTATACAACGCCTAACTTTCTACATATATTGAATGAATTTGAATCAACACGTCAACCAACGGATGATAAAAGTACTTTTAGCAACGTATTTTAAGCAACCTTTTTGCAGTGTAGGATCGGTTGAATATTTAAGAAGCGACAATCCAAAATGTAAGGTAAAGTCACAATTTCAAATTCACATTTTACATTTCAACACGGGGGAGAGAATGACAGGCAGCGTGTCAGTCAGTGTGCAGCCGCGCTCAAAGCCGTCGTTTTTCTAACCCACTCACAGCGACCGGAAGTACTCACCCGTAGCGATACCGCTTCGTAGTAACAGTTGACCTCATGATAGCACGATGTAAATGAGCTCTTTTCATGATTATAATCACACATTTCAAAAACATTTGCCATGAAATTGTAAAATAAAAAGGCATGTGATGCATATAATATATCTAATATTATCTGTGAACTTCATGACATGTTGTATTTTCGGTGCAAATTATTGCAATTACACAGACCGAATTCAAGAAAAACTTGACGAAACTAAAGCCAAATCCACGGTTAAAAAGACACTTCTGAAGAATCAGGCACCAATTTTATCCATGGTATCATAATATTCATAGTCTTTTGTAACTAGAAACATGCTTAAAATATTATAACGTTATTTAGTCCGGTCAAGTGAATGCTTATAATATAGCACCTCGAATCTTGCCTCGAGCTAAATTCATTTCTTAACCGTCGATGAGTTATCTCACGGAGATAACTAGTTTCGCTTGATAGCTCAGATGGTAGAGCGTTCGCTTGGAGAACGAGAGGTCCGGGGTTCGAAATCGATCCTTCTGCTCTGTATAATTTCATATTTTTTTCTCGTCAAAATCATTTTTCACAATTTGATCACACAAAATGCATGAATTCGGACGTTTTCATTGCAAAAACGGGGTTTTTTTTCTCCAAAATTTCAATAATGAATTCAAACGCGTGCATGAAAATGAAGCGCGGGCGGGTTACGGGAAACTAAAAATCAAGTTGGCGAGGCCTAACGGGGATCTTAAGTTTCGTTTTCTGACCGAAAATCGGTGAAAATCAGACTCTGTTTTTCTTATCAAAGAAGAAGTCGGGCATCAATGTTTTTGATATGAAATTAAAGCTTGAAATTCCGTTAGTACGGAAATTGCTCTTAAAATATCGTACGAATTTTAGTCCGGTCAAGTGAATGGTTACAAGAAGCTAAGTCACGAAAGTTGTTAAATTCTAAAATTAGCGATAAAATCACTGTTTGTGGACCAAATATGTCAGATTTGGCATTATATTATAGAGAAAATTACGAACAATCCACCTACTTCGCCATCATGGCTGCCAGCTAACCCTACCTCAATTAATTCAGGGAAAACAGACTTCTCATAAGGTTTTAGCGCAAGGTTGACATCCTGAAATCGATCTTTGCGTGGGTTAGAAATCGGCAAGGTCACTCATTGAAAGCGATACCTGCGTGCTGACTGGTGTGTGTGGCGTATTGATCCATCGGAACAATGCGGCCGACTGTCCAACCTGCGCATGCATCCCCCAATTGCACTACCCGAAATCGATAAGGTACCCGTAGATTGGTCCGCGTAAAAATAAAAATGTGAAAATGAAAATCGGACTTCTCCGTACATTTTTGAGTGCCACTTTTTCAAAAATCACCCGATCCTAGCGTGCAATATCTCATATTAAAGAAGACAAATTTCAGGTAGGATATATATATGTCGTATATATATATATTAATAGTATACACAGCCAATCCAGAATTCCACAAATTTCACTTATCGTACAGCTTCAGAGTGCTGATAATTTGACAGACTGCTGATAATTTTACATCGTAAATAACCTGATTAATTACAGCGCTGCAATTATTAGCCAACTTGGTGTGTGTGTGTTTAGTAGATAATTTTCTAAGTCTGGGGTCTGTTACTTTCATGGTCTGGGATGATTGTTTATAAGTCCTGCTGAGTGAGAGGTGTCCAACTGTGAAAGTGGTGTGTAAATGATGATTTTATCTTTATCAGTGTTGCTTGAATCCAAACTTAAAACTTCTATTAGTATCTTACACAAAAATCATCAAGCACAGGCAGACTTTTAAATATCAGACTCGTTAATTAAATTAGCAGTGGTAGCAATATGTGAAGTGTAAGAGATCGTATATGTCTGAGGATGATCCCTGATATGGTGTGACTAACTTTTTATAATTAGGCTCCTTACCAATACTGTACCAAGATAATTCCGTTTGTGAGTTAATTTGCATATTATCCCTCAAAACAAAGGGTGATGTACATGCACCATAGGTGCATGAAAATGTTTCAAATTTGGATACAATATTACTGCAATGTATTGCTTCAAATGGCAGTCAATAACCAATTGTTTGCTTCAATGACACAAGAGAAATGTGCACTGACCCTATGGTGACCTGTTAAAATTGTATAAGTTTCTTTTTTGGCTCAGTGTATATTGGGGTGTCCTACTGTGCATAGAATTGTAAAACAGAGTTATGCCACATAAATCAGCACTAATTCTAGTACTGTCAGATTAGTTGATTGAGGTGTCCTACTGTGCATGGCATTGTAAACAGACTTATGCCATATTACCCAACTTCGTGTGTGTGTGTGTGTGTTTAGTAAATGATTGTCTAAGTCTGGGGGTCTGGGTGAGTGAGAGGTGCCCTACTGTGCAAGTGGTGTGTATCTGATGTGTAGGGTAGAACTCTGCCACATAAATCATCACTAAAATAGTCACTGTCAATGAGTGCTATTAATTCCTTATAGCACTCGGCAGCTACGCTGCCTCGTGCTATAAGTCATACTAAGAGTTAGAAGCCCATTTATTACCTGTATAGTTACTTTGATGACTGTATATATCTAGCATACTGAATCTTCAGGAACATGTGTGTAATCAATCTTTATTCAAGCAACACTGACATAAAATATATACAATGCGCGAAAAAAGAAGGTACAAAAATCGGAACCACACAGTGGTCCAGGTTTAACGCAGGGCTGAACAACAAACAAAAATACATCAAATAACCACAACAATTAATGTCCAACCGGAATCAGGAGATACACAGAAATAGAGCGAACCCACACTGCAAAAACACCGGTGTTAAAAATAACACCAATGGTGTTGTGAGAGGTCCACACCAACACCGGTGTACCGGTGTTAAATTCTTGGTGTTATATCAACACCATGTAGTGTCATTTTAACACTGCAAGTGTGACGAATAATAACACTGTAATTGTTAATGTAACACCAAGATAGTGTTGAAATAACACTAATTGGTGTGGACCTCTCAGAACACCGAACAGTGTTATTTTTAACACCGGTGTTTTTGCAGTGCAGCAAAGGGGAACTACATGTATGTACAGGGATAGAGAATCACACCTTGAGGTAGGGTTGATCATCGCTTCCCCAGGCTGGCTCTTGCCTCGCATTCCAAATAGTGTAGCTGCACAGAAGGGCCAACTTGCTGAATTCCTTCATGAATTGCTTTGATGGTTTGGATTTGACAAAGGTGAATATTGCTTTGATATTATTAATATTATCTGGTGTGATTAGACCACGAGATCCAATTTCAAAACATGTGAGGTCACAGGTAAAGCCATTATCAGAAATGTCGGAAACAAGGTTATCGTACTTGGATTTACGATCATGGGCTTTCTGAATGTTAGTCTCAAAAGGTACAGTCAATTCAATAAGGTGGATGGAGTTGTCTTCCTTATTGTGGATAACAACGTCGGGTTTCAATTTCGATAAAATAACATTGACTGGGAGTGTGCCTCCCGTGGTCGTAAATCCGGCAATGTCACTAAAGATCTGAATGTCTTTACCTGTGGCCTCGATAATAGTTTTCAGTGTTACAAGAATGTGGCGGAGGATGGAATTATGGCACCACGTTAGTCTGCCTTGGTTAAGGGACACGGAACAGAAATTAAGAGCATGCAGAAGTGTTTCGTGATTACCACATAATTTACGGGTTTCAATTTCGATAAAATAACATTATCGACTGGGAGTGTGCCGCCCGTGGTCGTAAATCCGGCAATGTCACTAAAGATCTGAATGTCTTTACCTGTGGCCTCGATAATAGTTTTCAGTGTTACAAGAATGTGGCGGAGGATGGAATTATGGCGCCACGTTAGTCTGCCTTGGTTAAGGGACACGGAACAGAAATTAAGAGCATGCAGAAGTGTTTCGTGATTACCACATAATTTACATTAAGTTTGCTTTCTTTTACCCCATGTCCTGAGATTACTAAATGTGGGCAGATAATCAATCACAGAACGGACGGCAAAGCTCAGTACACCCCTGGGGAGATCATAGATTATAGATCTCCAGGTGAGGTCTGCGTTTTCCGACTCAATAAGTTTCAGCATATTTCCCTGTTGGACAAGGGTTTGATGAGAGGAGACGGTCGTCACTAATGAGATCTTTGACAATCTTTTTGATTTTAGACCATGATTTTGGTTGATCAGATTCAGATGATGAGGCTTGTTTTGAGGCCTGTTCATACTTGTCATTCCAACGTTTAGAACCATACTTGTTTTTCTTACGGGTCCATTTTGACTCCCTATTTAGTTTTGATTTGAGCGCATGCACAACGCGGTTATTGGCTTTCACTATGCAGCGAGCGTAAGCAGAGGCATGGGACTCCAGGTACATGTATAGCTCGGAGATGCGTGGAAAATTAAGACCTTCGGGGCTGTGAATAAACGCGCGGGTAGGACCCCGTGATGGGAGACCAAGGAAAGCCTTAATAAAAGAACTAAATTCAATTTCAATTTTTATGGGGGGAAAAGAAATAGTTTAAAACGCAAAACTTATATGAGCTCGGATGATTTGATTAATTATATTTGAAATGTAAGTTAGAAGAATGTAAATTTTAAGCTTTGAAACATCACAGTTTAACAGAAAAGAAAATAGAAAAGAAAGACAGTTATAAATAACAATTATATGACTATTTTGGAATACTGTTAGTGTTCTTTTTGGACAAAATTAAAAAATATATAACAGTTTGATACGATTATTTATAGAGAGATGATTACAATGGCATGGCTAATTTTAGAATACTTTTAATTTTTTGTGATCGTTTAATTAGTGATTAATAATGACATGTACGAGGGGGTATCAAAAAGTTTTTGAAATCACCCAGAAGTGAAGGAGCTATATCGATGTAATTTTGTCAGTGTAATCACTGGTCGGTAAAAACATTATGGTGCAAAAATGGTCTCATAAGTATGTTTACTTTTTATACAGGTGGCGCTAGATGCCAAGGTCATGTAAATCAATAACGTCTTCCAACGGTGATGTGTACGTGGTAAATTATAATGGTCCAATAACTGATTCTTGTGGGACGCCTTCCAGAAGAATATTAGGCTCAGATTTTGTCATTTGTCTCAATTTATCTCTGAAAATGACAAAATGTCTGAGCCTCATACACCTCTGGAACACTCTAAGAAATTAAAGAACCCTTTTTTGTCCTGCCAGGAGAACCCTTCAAAGAACCCTTTAAAGAACCAAAAACAGTTCCCCAAACGTGCTACAGAACCATTTTTGGTTGATACAGAACCATTTTTGGTTCTATGAAGAACCTTTTGAGGTTCTTCAATTTTCAAGAACCTCTTTTGAAGGTTCTAGAGAGAGGTTCTTTATAGAACCGTCAAAAAAGGTTCTTGAAAATTCAAGAACCCCAAAACCAAAAATGGTTCTGTATCAACCAAAAATGGTTCTGTATCATGTTTGGGGAACCATTTTTGGTTCTTTAAAGAACTCTTTAAGGGCAACTTTAGAACCATTTTTTCTAAGCGTGAAGGCGTCCCACAAGGATCAGTTTTTGAACCATTATCGTTTACCATGTACACAGCACCGTTGGGAGACGTCAGTGATTTACATGGCCTTGGCATCTAGCGCTTCCTGTATAAAAAGTTAACATACTTATGAGACCGTTTTTGCACCATAATGTTTTTAAGGACCAGTGATTACACTAACAAGATTTCATCGATATAGCTCCTTCACTTCTGGGTGATTTCAAAACCTTTTTGATACCCCCTCGTACAATCATATGTACCAAAGTGTGTTTGATTACGATTAAGTTTGAAAAGCATAGAAAACATAGACAAACATATGGAGCTTTGATAAATTATTTACTTTTACTTGCAATAATTATTACTTAAAAGGGAGAAATACAGAAGTACCAAATGCAAGTTTTAAGCTCTGAAACATCAGATTTTAATATATTTATTTAAAAGAATTGAACACAAGAATTTTTTTTTTTTTAAATCATAAAAAAAGAAAATAAAACAAACAAACTAGCAAATGATTCAGTTTATGAAATGTGTTTTACAAAATAGAAGAAATTGAATTATAGGTGATACGCCTGTTTAAAATATAAGGAGATAATTTGTGAATATATGTAATGTGAGTATGTTATATGCAAAATGTGAAATACAAAGTTAAATAAATCAAGGATACATTTATGATAGATAGATAAATAAAAAGAAAACTATAAACGCATCGGCGGCATTTATAATTGATAACAATTGACATAACAATGATGTTACATTTATCCACCATCAAATTTAAAAAATAAAAAAATAAAAAGAATATTCGAACCCGTGATATCCGATTGCCAACGACATGGCCAACCTACGCACGCCACAGAGATCAACGAGTGTCATTGTGATAGTTTTATTATTTAACCATATCTATCTATTTATAACGAACGGATTTTTATTGTGCCATTTTTGCCAAATGTGTGTGTTGCTCTCGCACAAAATGTGTTTGTAATTTGATTATAATCCTTATTTTTAAAAGAACGGTAATTTGTTTTGACATTTTCGAGAGAAAAAAATGGCGTAGGCCTAACTGATACGGTAAACTCCAGCAGTCATACAGATGATGCCGGCAGGCTAAGCAAATCCAGCATATAAAACAAAAGTGCTCCTAATGGGGCTCGAACCCTCAACCTTTCGCTCCTCATGGCGACTTTCTATCCACTACACTAACCGTGCTAATTGGAAATAGGCATTGCAATTGTGTTAAATTCTACAATCCCGGCCGCCACTCTGTTCAAAGGCACAAAAAAGTTGACTTGTTTTACGCTTTTCTTTGCAATTCTGAGGTGTGCAGTTCGATTTTCTTTCTCGAATTGTTTAGAAAATCATCCATTTTAGAACATCTGAAATTTAAAATGAACTGCACACCTGGGAAAGTATGATGCCAAGGGCATATTTTTTGCACGTAAATCCAATACAAGAGTTCAGAAAATCGACAAAAATATGACGTCATAACCATTGCTTCGGGACAAAATGGCGCGGTACCCCCCCCCCCCCCCCCCCAATTAGGAAAGTATCCGCACACATGAAGCTTGTTGGGTATGTAGTGGTTGTTTTTGCGACCAAGTCACTAAACCTTGAGTTACAAGGAAACCAAACCACAGAGAGATGTGATTGTGACTCCATTCAAGTAAAATCTTACTCAATTATCCTTAGGTCAAGTCTAGTCAATCAAATTGATCAGGTCAAGTCACTGGTTGGCTCAAGTCAAGTCAAGACAAGTCACCAATTGGCGTCAAGTCAAGACAAGTCATCGGTTGACTCAAGTCAAGTCAAGACAAGTCACCGGTTGGCTTAAGTCAAGTCAAGACAAGTCACCGATTGGCTCAAGGCAACGTCAAGACAAGTCACTGGGTGGCTCATGTCAAGTCAAGACAAGTCACCGGTTTGGTTCAAGTCAAGTCAAGACAAGTCATCGGTTGGCTCAAGTCAAGTCAAGACAAGTCATCGGTTGGCTCAAATCAAGTCAAGTCATCGGTTGGCTCAAATCAAGTCAAGTCATCGGTTGGCTCAAATCAAGTCAAATCATCGGTTGGCTCAAATCAAGTCAAGTCATCGGTTGGCTCAAATCAAGTCAAGTCATCGGTTGGCTCAAATCAAGTCAACATGATATATATATATATATAAACCACGCTGATTAAGTACAAAATATAAACTAAGATACAAAAGAGTATTGTAATACCCTTTGCTGAAGAGGTGTGTCTTGAGCGAGCTCTTGAATTACAGCAGTGATGTTGCATTGCTGGCATGAGATGGGAGCCGATGATCGGTTGGCTCAAATCAAGTCAAGTCATCTCATGTTGCATTGCTGGCATGAGATGGGAGCCGGTTCCAGATTTCAGGAGCTGCGTGAAAGAATGATCTTTAGCCTGGTGACAGTGTTAGCTTTCCTCCGTTGTAAGATTGCAGATGCATTTGACCTAAGAGCAGGGGTGTGCCTCTCAGCTTGCCGATCGGGTCCACTTTTAAATTAAAGTTAGCATAGAATTGATGGCGCTATACTGATAAGGCGTGATTGTAGCAGACGATGGTAGACACGAACGGTCGTTAATTTTGAATTTCCATTACTTTCAATGTAACAATGGATTTTGCCCGGGATTTTGATTATATGACCCCATAAAATTCATCACACGTTGGAACTAAATTATTTCATCCAAAAACCGCTGGAGTTGGATAACCAACTCCAGTGTCAGTATCATTTTTTGACAGCAAGCTGTGTGTAAATCTACCGCGTGCACAGCGCCACCAATTCTATGCTGACTAACACGCCGGTCACCGACGCATTCCAGACGATTATCATAATTTATTCAAACTAGCGGGCATCCGCGCTTCGCGCGGAACCCGCTAGAAGATAACGGGGAGATTAGTAAACAAAGCGTAAGAAAATTTGGTACAATATCAAGAACATGTCCTTTACATAATCCAGACGGGCCCTCACTAAATCTGAATATCGATGCATATTGATATGAAATTCAAAAGATATGATAATCCAGCAGGTATATGTGATGTGCCTTAATCCAGGTAGGCCCTTTGTGTTTTTTAATATCCAGATACCCAGGTACCTCAGGATGTAGGCCTCCCATGTGACCTGAAATGCAAGTACCCCATAGGCCTAATCCCTACTCTCTAAATGTAAAAGAGTGGTTTTCCACTTTTTCAAGGAGTTAAACGCAGGACAACACGTTTTTGAGTGGAAAAACACTCTAAAAGGAGTGAAAGGGGATTTTATATGACAATGTTCCACTTTATTGAGTGGAAATTTTCCACTCTGAAATGGGTTGTCCTGTGTTTCACTCCCTTCACTCCTTTTCGAGTGAATTTCCACTCTTTCCACTCGTTTTGTATTTAGAGAGTACCCCTACTCCAGTTACCACAGGTGCCCTTAATATTGTTTCGGGTATCACATGATCTAGGTACTGTAGGCCTATGTGCCGTTATATCGAGATTATACCCGTGTGCCCTTACTTGATCATATTCAAGTAAATTAAACGCGGGTGTCGAAGATAGCGGGCAGTTAGTCATATCAAAATAGACAGAGAGGTAGTGAGTAATTTCAAAGCGTTATAAATGTTTATATAAATATCAAGAACATGTTCTTAAATAATGCAGGTACCTAAGGTGCCCTTAATATAATGTAAGTGACATGGTGCCCTTAATACACCATGCGCTTATAGGCCCAATGTGCTCTTAAATAATACATGTTCCTAATCCAAGTACTCCACGTTTGCTAGACCCAACCCCTCACAGGTGGCCTTAATAACCCAGGTACCGCACGTGCCGGCGTTATATCCATACCAATGTGCCTGTACTATATCCTATCCAATTTATAATGGAAAGCGCAGGTATAAGTGCCGAAGCTATAGCGGGTGGTTAGTCATATCAAAACGTAGGATGAGGGTATTGTAAAACAGCAAGAGTATGTCGTTGATACTCCATGTACCCTGTGCCCTTAATACTGACATTGGTGCAACAGTGCCCTTAATCCATATATATTGTATGCCCTTAAGAAATCCAAGTACGCCATTTATAACACATGGTGCCACCCCCATGTACTTTAATAACCAAGATATTCCATGTGTCCTTAAGTGATCCAATATTGGACCTCCCTGGACTATTTGGTATTTCTTGAATCGAATATTAAGGGCATCCGTGATAACTTTTTATGCGGTTATTCGGGCCTACATGGATTAATAAGAATACTTTAGAATATTAAGAGTATCTGGATTGCCTTAATATAATTATAGGCCACATCTGGGTGGGTACCCCATGTGACCTTAGGTAGACCTACCCCATGTGCAGTGGCGGTACTACCGGGTGGCGATTTTTTTTTTTCGTACATGAGTTTAACCAAATTTATTTATTCCGTTTTAATACGAAATAAAGCAAACTTCACTGAATAAAATGATTTTTTAATATTTTTAAACAAATGAACTGATTTTGGTTAAACTCATGTACGAAAAGATAATCGCTACCGGGTAGGGGTATGCCCCGAGAGGGTGGGGGGGGGGGGGGGGATGCCACCAGTCGTGACCTCTCCCACAGTTTAAGTACGCATTTTGTACCCCAAATAATAATTTAAAAAGTTAAATTTTAATGTCAAAATTCAAAGTTACGTTAAATAACGTTAGTTTTAAATTGGTCCAAAATGTCTGATTTAGAACAAATTAATCTAATTTTAGGAATGTTTACAATAAAAGCCAAAAGCTTATTATAAATTTTCCACCCAAGTGTTTTGTCTTAGCCCCTTCCAGATTGTTTTATTGTCCCCCACCCCACCCCCGTTTCCCCTTTAAAATGTTGATGGTGGTGCCGCCACTGCCCATGTGCACATATTGTATCCAGGTTATTCAGTATAGGCCTGCGTTCTGAGCGTTTAGTGGGTTCTATTTCTAAGTTAGGCATTTGTATCGACACAGTCAAAACATTCAATGTAAAGTTAGGCATGTATATCCACACATTCGAATCCTTCAGTGTAAAGTTAGGCATTTGTATCGACACAGTCAAAACATTCAATGTAAAGTTAGGCATGTATATCCACACATTCGAATCCTTCAGTGTAAAGTTAGGCATTTGTATCGACTCAGTCAAAACCTTTAGTGTAAAGTGTAAGCTGGGACTAATATATTAGTCCCAGGTGTAAGGTTAGGCATTTGTAATCATTCAAAACCTTCAGTGTAAAGTTAGGCATATGTATTGACACCATTCAAAATATTTGAATCGACACCGGGATGGACACAGTCAAAACCCTTGTAATGTTTGTTTCTTTGTTTACACGGTCGGTCCATACGGACACACGCTTGGGTCCTGAAGGGACCATGCTCAAGCAAAATGCTCAGGCCAGGCTTAAAGGTCCCAGGAAAAGCAAATATAATTGGTGTGATTTGAGTCAAGTCTACGAGGAGGGACCAGAACGCATTCAATATTTGTGCTAGTTGATGATGACATCAATTGTGGAACTATTGTTAGCTCAGTGAGTACTATGAAAAGAAAATTCCAGGTGACTGGTTTGAATCTATTCATGATACTCACTGATAATCAATATACCACAAATGATGTCATTTGTGGTGTGTTCATTTTTCTGGCCCTGTTTATTGCAATGGCCCGTCCCACAAAGACTTGGAGCAGGATTATCATCCCTTTTCCTGGTACCTTTAAAAAGCCAATATAAGCATGCTGGCTGAATGAAATGAAAGTTAGAAAAGATGGAAGAAAAGAATGAAGTAAAAAGAGCCACTTCCAACAAATAAAGTTAACAATTTTGCTGTCAGCCCATGTAAATTACTTTCAGGCCTCTTCTATATTCATATTAATTTGGTATCGTGTCTATTAGCACTTTGGAGAGTATGGTTATTTGCTTATTAAATGTCTAGCTTTTATATTTAAAAATATATAAAATAAACATCAATCCATGCCTTTAAAAATTTGATACAAGATACTATAAAGCTTGAGTAGGCCTATGAGTGCGTGCGCACAAAGACGGTCAAAACTTATGCATATGCAGAAATGGGACATAGTCCCTAACCATCTCAAGTACTACTAAACCTTTGGGTCAACCTTTGTAATCATGTTTCCGCATTCGATATGTATTATTAATATGATTGTCTATCACCATGTTTCGCATTTGGATACATATTATTATAAAGTGTATATCGAAGGTTGAGCGCCAGAAGGCCGTAACTCAATGTTTGGGCAAATTAATTGATATTTTGGTACAAAAGTAATCCATATAACCTAGATTTTCAGAATCATAAAGAGATAACTCTGGCGCTCAACCCTCGATATATGCATTTTGTATTACTCTGTATTTTTGTACTTTTTTGTATCTGTAAATTAAAAAATTAAAAAAATTAAGGACAAAACATCGTCACAACAACCCTTCTGCTTGGTGTGCTATCATGCAGTAAACGTAAATATCGCCCACCACGCGGCTGAACTCCTCATCCTGTGCATGAAAATAATGCGTGGAATATTATGGAGCCCTATCGTAAACATAAACACGATAATGCGACCTTGTGTAAATTCATCAAGTGGATCGTGTATATAAATACCCTTGGAAAACTATATACAAATATGTTTAATTCTTAGGATAATACCCCGGATAATACACTGAGATTTGTACTGTTTTCAAATTTCTTGAGGTCTTAGAGAATCTTACAGTAAAGTACCTGTCCTCGGCTATAAGTTTGCCAAGCTTCTCTTTGGAACGGGTTTGGAATTGATATTTATATGTACTGTTGATGACACTTCACTACCAAAGCAAACACATGTGTGTGGTTTGAGCATAGTCTGTGTGGACATTTCACCAGGGTTTCCTGCGGAATCCGGAGTTTGACAGCTCTCTCCTCTGTTTAACGTTCGTGGAAATTTAACACATAATCCAAAGCCTACTTTCAAAATTTGGACTTTGGAACCGTGTTTACTGCTTCTTGATGTTATACAATTTAGTGGCGGAATATCACAATAATTTATCTAGTCTACTTGTATTACTGTTTTCTGTGGATGTGACAGTGCTATACACGACGACTACTGCACATAGCATCACTTTCAATTTGGATATATTATATCTTCATAAGTTTACTGCCAAGGTGTTTTATTCTGCAAATAATAAACGGCCTTAATGATCTTGATCTAGATCTTACGGATTCAATCCTTTGTTGTGGAACCATGATTAATATGTCGGAGGGTATCTCTTGATCGTCAAGGTGGACTATACATTTACCTGTTATCATGCCTGGAATTCGAAGATATATTCTGTCGCTTGCGTTTCAGGTAAGTTATGTTTGTTTTTTATGTTGACCCTCCTGATGATTTGACTTAAAAGAGCGTGACACCCACGGTTTTGTCCCGTTTCTTGTGTGAGAAATCTGGAGTGTGTGGCCTATTGTTATTGTTAGCAATCATGCATGCATAGGCCTATGAGTGCCTATTCCTTGCTGTTATGATATAGAGTGGCCAGGTGAAACAGAAAAAACGTTTATTTTAGGCCTTGGTATCGGCTATAGCCTAGTATAGCCTATTATTACGCCTATAGGTCCTGTCAAATTGTAAAAGATGTTTAATATCATGCTTCTTATTGTGGTACGAGGGGGCGGGGGGGGGGGGGGGGTACTCGGCTATAGCAACTGGGGTGTGTGGATGGTTAATTAAATATCCTCCATCCATACGAAACAAATTTGTATCGCAATGATGTGTAAGTCTACCACTAACCTAGTACAACAAATCATACTTGGTGTTTTTTGACATCAGTTGGTATTATTCATCATGGGTATTTTGCATGTTTCACTATCTGTCAAAAAACCAAAAAAACACACAACGTATGGGTTTCCTGCACTACCACTAACCCGCCCGGGGTACTCGGATATTTTTTCGCACGGGTGCCGCGTGCCGCGCCAGCAAAAGTGAAAATAACCCAAGTCATTTTAATTTTCGTGGGAAAATAGACCCATATGTTTACCGGAGATCTATAATAATCTTCCGGGTAAGCTTGGTAGGGTATACATTTGACAGATTTGCTACAATTTCTGTGAAAAACAGGAACATTTAGGATTTTAGACCCATACAGTTCATTACCAAAAATGGCTACGAAAAAAGGGGTCATTCGTTTACCTACGGGTGAAAATGGGACCCTATTTGGCGGCACATCCTCGTAAAATAATATCCACTATACCCCCCCCCCCCCCCGGCTCTTGTATAGCAGGACCGTGTGCTATACGCATAGTAACTCCGTCAAAGATCAAATGTTGTTTACGGTAACGAACATCGCGACCGAGGCCGGCGTACGGTATAGGCCTATTGCCATGTATAAAAAAAAGCCTTCCTTGAGAGGAGGAAGGGGAGAGAGATTCTTTTGTGTAGCTAAAATAGGCCTTCACTGTCGCTGCGAATTAATCACGGATATTAATCTTCCTGATAATTCAGGAATTCCTGCTTTTTTCACTTAAATTTCCGCATTGTTATTTACTTTCAGCCTCTATTTTGGTCTTTTTAGCATAATTTCACGCATATTTTCCTACTTTTCCACAAGTTTCCTTTGTTTTCATTTATATTCATTATCATATACCGGTACCTGGTTAAATGTAATTTGTGACTATTGCTGTTCAGCTCTCGCGGCCTTGGCTCGGCTTAATGGGCTATTTTGTACCAAACTTATAGCCTGTATTATCATGATTATGGAAAATCTTTAGACCAATACTATTGTTTAACACCACCCCCCCCCCCCCCCCCCCCCCCACTTATAAAACTCTATTGTATATTTCACGGACATAAATTATGCTAATGAGCTCATTAAATGACGTCACTCGCATCATCGGGGTTTCCCGATGATTGAAATACGTTGATTGAAATTCTAGGTCTTATTTGTTGTCTGTGAGCTTTTCTGATTTTTTTCCCGTATTGGAGTATTTTTTTTATTGAAAATAGACAGTTCAAATTAAACGTTGGTTCCAAGTTCAAATGACAGCACATGTATTAAAGGCGACAGCAACGGCAATATGCAAGCAACATTTGAGAAAAAACGATGCCCGACTTTGCAAGAAAGTGTACGGGGAAGTGTACGGGTGAACATGAAAACCAAAACAGCCTAGTAAATAATCACCTCCGTGGCGCGAGTCCAGCCGGGGCGTTGTTACTTTTTGCATTTAATGCAGATCGACAAATCACAGTAAAAATATAATATTGACAAAATCACAGACCACTTACACAAAAATCGCATCTGCGCATGCTCCTGTCGTGATCGAAATCTACCACACAAGCAATGGGCGAGTTTTATAAGTGCCCCCCCAACTCATTTTAGTAATTCATAAAAAAAACCACCATCGTTTTTCTTTAACACAATCACTTAGGAAGCGTTCATAAATACTTTGGTGTGGGGGGGGGGGGGGCTGGAAAATTTATTTTTGGTACATCAACACTTTTCTGACCCGCCCCCTCTCGCTATGCCTTTTTGTTTTGTTTTTTGACCGCCCGGCCTTTCTTGATACTGGACCCCTTTAACTGATGAACATTTCTCTGAACTGTTGTCAAGATCAAGAAACATATAATATAGTTATACTATTTTACATTAAGACCATTGCTGTGATTTCTAAAGCATACCCTCTAAGAAAAAAAGGGTTCCACTTAGAATCTTTTTCTGTCCTATATGTAGAACCCTAAGAGCTCTTAAGGTTATATAAAGAACTTTAAAAGGTTCTATCAAGAACCTTCAAAATTTAGGTAGGCCTATACCTAAATTTCGAAGAAAGTCCCTAGGCCTATGATAGGCCTAGGGACTTTCTTCATGGGCTCATCACAGTTTAAAAGAGTGAAAACAGTGTTACTAACATAAATCTTTTTGGTTTTACATAATTATTTTTGGCTAAAGAAACTTTTTCAAGAACCTTAAAAGGTTCTTTAGAATCCGTCGGGTCATTGTCGGTAGTCCGTCGGTCCAAAATCGGTGGTCGGTCATGTCGGTTGAGATCAGAACTGTCCGTTGATTGGACAAGGGTCATAGTGTGTTAAATAAAAATAAGAGACTTTCAAAAAACGTGGCATAACAGAACAGGGCTTTATAAATGAAACCCTTTTTGTGGGGTTTTGTCTTCAGTTTTTTCAAAGTGACATTTTGATTTGGAGGCAACCATTTTGGTTGAAGTCTGTCGGTTGTACCAAAGATTTTCTATACTAGAAAATCTTTGGTTGTACTTATTTATTCCTTGCCCTTCCCATAATATGAAAAACCTAGCCACGCCACTTGGGACTTGTCCCCGGCTTCCGAATATGGATGAGTCATTGTATATGGGTAGTTGTTGAAAACATGTAATGATGGTATAACCATGATAAAATGTATAAGTCACACTCGAAGAAATTCCCCCCAATTTAAAGAAATTAAATATATAGACCGCGCGACACGCACTACATTGCGAGTCAAAAAGAAGTTGATCGTGAATGAACTTATTTTCCCCCAAAAGGCCAAACAAATTTGACAGACAAATGACGAACATAGTCAAAAAGCATATTCCTAAATCTTCCGCTCATGAAGAAAAAAAAAATCACCGAAATTGATCCTTCCTTTCACTAGAGTTATGCCTGTTTTGATAACGGAACCCATTTTGGGATATATATGTCCCAGATATTTGTCCACGAAATGCGAAATCCTTTGGAATTATCCGTGTAAGGGGTCGTCCATAATTTTCGCCATTTACAGATATTCCCTAAGGTAGGCTACGTAACTTAAATGGCGATGTTGAGAGTAGGTAGTTGAGAGGCGAGACTGGGGGGGGGGGGGGGGGTAATCGCCTAATACGGTATACGGGGATGTGCCGCGTGCCGCTCTAATGGGTCGCTTTTTTGCAAAAAATCCCTAAACATGGGGTATGATTTTGTGCTGGAAAATCCCTTATATGGGGTCACTTTTTACAAATTTGATATATTTTCGCGAACATTTGTGAAATTGAGTCCATTTTCCCGATAATTTGCGAAAATTGGGTCTAGCCTATAATGAAGCAAAATCCTTAGAAATGGGTACCTTTTTTTTCTTTCCAAAATCACCCTTAAAAATGGGTAGAGGTTTTAAATCTCCAGCCGCACACCCCAACCAAACCAAATCCGACCCCCACCCGCCCCCCCCCCCCCCCCCCCCCCCACCCCGGGTTTTTATCAAGCCATGAAATTTCGCCATTTATCGTTCGTAACTCGAGGGGTGCAGGGTAAAAATTCACGTACGCTCTGTACGTATGTGAAAATGACGATAATTTTGGACGACCCCTACCATATATACCGTATACGTGAAGAGCAAAGAGTCCATTCACTAAGAGTCATTATTATATTCAAATAAGATTTATAAACCCTGGAGTTTCAAACGCTGTAGAATGGTACCTACGCATAAAGTCAATTAGTCAACACTGAATTATTTCCTTTTTGTCAGATTTCATGTTTCATATTTTGAGGAATACGTGTAAATTCGGATCGGATGTATGAGGGTCATTCAATAAGTTCTACCTCCTCACTCGTTGACATCGCTAATTTTTCTCATTTACTGATATTCCATTTAAATTTTTAAAATGAAGCTCACTTGCAATACATTTCCCCTGTGATACATAGTCCGCGCCTTGGGAAACTCGCAAGGATTTTTACGAGTTATTTTTCCTGCCTCTTATTAATTGATTCCCTGCTGTGTGACTAATTTGTCACATCTGACATGACCGATATTCAGTCAAACGTTCGTTGTTACAAGTCAAGGCACAGTGATGCCTCGAATGTTAAAGGTAGATGACCCGATCACATTTTCGTAACACAAAATTATTTCAAACATACGGAGATTTTCATATCATATGAAAGCTCGTATTTTTCTCATCATCATACTGAAATTTGACGGCCTAAATCGGTATAATTACGGAGAAATCGATGAAATAACGTCGAATTACCGTGAATGGTGGTAACCACCGATATAGTTTGTGTACTACTCAATGGGTACAGTTCACAGCATCTTGTGCGTCTAAAATAAGAACCATTAGAGCTATGCAACTCAAACTTTGGAACACAACTTTTTTAAGGATGGACCTTTCATGTAGAATAGAAAACGTCAAGTTGAAAATCGGAACATCTACCTTTAAATCTTTTCTAAAACACGATAGTAACTTTATCAGTTTTCCTTATATGCAACATTAAGAATCCGAGAGACTTGAAATATATCTATTTAGTCCTGTATAATGAAGATCTCTTACATGTAGTTCCTATGAAAAGCAAATATGACTTTTGCATCGGTTTTCTAGGGTAGGGTTAACATTGATGGCTGTCCTGGTCTGGTTCTGGCTATGAGAGGGCATTTACCAAGAAACCAGTCATTTGTATTGTTTAAAGGCATATTATGTGATCTTTTTCCAGAGAGCGCCCTCTATTCATGATTTTTTTTAGAAAGTAGATTTCTTGCAGATTTACATTTCCGATCATAAATCATACATACATTCCAAGTTACAGAGCGATACGATTCATAATTACCCTCAAAATCATGGTTTTAGAGTGAATTTAGAGTGAAAAATATAAACTGTCGGAATTCCGACAGTTTTATTTTCACTCTAAAACCATGATTTTGAAGTAATTAAGAATCGTATCGCCCTGTAACTTGGAATGTATGCATGATTTATGATCAGAAATGTAAATCTGCAAGAAAATCTGCTTTCTATTTTTTTTCGATGTTGAGGGCGTTCCCTGGAAAGATCACATAATATACCTTTAAAGTCTAGTTCAAGAGATATTTGTAATTTAGAACGATTGTAATTGACCGATTAGGTACATTTTGTCTCTTAGAATTGCCCAAGATGAATAGCACTTGTAGGAGACATTTGGCTGTTTTTTACCCGTTTCCGTCACACTTAATGGAAGTTTGGTTTTAACTGCATATCCAGAAAAGTACAATGAGTATTCAGACCAATTTACTATGATTTTGTAGCTGAGATTCAAAGCTTCAATTGTCGAATATTTCATACGACTGGCTTGTATAATAGAAAAGTTATGAACTAGGAGGTAGAACTTATTGAATGACCCTTGTACGAGGGGCATCAGTAAATAATGAAAGTGATCATGGTATGGGATGCATGAGTGATTCTATTGAGGGATAATGTGATCAATACAAAGTATGAACCTTTGTCTTTCAAACAATACACTTTTGGAATGTTAGATACCTTTGGTTATGTAATGTCATTAACATAAACACAAAAGGTTTCAGACACTGACTGAAATCTGTCAATTATTTGGCTGGATATGTAATATGTTGAAAATGGGTTGATCGATACATTTGCGTATATCTCGGCAATGCAAGCATAAAAACAGATAACACTTGGCACATAGTTAGAACACACACTTATCTCCGCTTGACATTATTTTTTAGACCTGAATTCCTTAACGCAAATAAGAAGGGACCATCTCAAATGCGCTTTTATTTAGCAAAATCCGCAATAATATACCTTTGAAAACAACAAAGGATAAAGAACAATGGAGGGGTTATAATTTAGTAAATTTGTGTGGGATGTAAAGCAATAATAGTGGGGATTTCAGAAGGAGCTGTTCATAAAATTTCCTCAAACCATTGAAATTATGTGACGATTACTTTAACAATACATATATAGTAGCTCTAAAGATAACAGTAATAAGAGAGGTTGTGGCAGCCATCTTTGATTGATACATTCATGTATATCTTTATTTTGACTATCACAATATTTAAACAACATTGATTTAAGCATTTTTAATTATTTCTGATTAGAATTTGAAGGCACAGTAAGCTTTTATCTGGTAAATTTCTTGATTTTAGCCATTTGTGGCCCTGTTCAAAATGATCTGCCGTCTGCGCATGCGCACATTTTCTGCAGGTTTCATGCGAATAAGTTCAGAAAATTAGTTAACTATCATATGGAATCTCCAAACTGGTTAATTGCTTGGATTTTTCATAAATTGTTTGATTTTCCGCAATATTAGTGATTCGCTGACTGGGCATTTTTCAATGAAAATTGGCTATTTGAAATACTGATATTTGTATACTTTTTATTCGATTGCCTCTCCTTACTTTTTACTCATATACTACATACATCAAATTACACAGGGATTTAAGTTATTGTCTTTTTATCATACTTACGTGAAAAAAAATGGGATTTACCTGCTTCTGGTGTCATGTTATGCAATCTTCTTATCACATGTTTCATACAAATAATTCAAAATTTCCCTCCAATAACTGATTAAGTAGTGTCCCAAGTGTACTTACTTTGAGACAATGCTATGACGTCATAGTTCACACTTATAAATCCAAAACTGTACTGTTTGAAAGATAAAGGTTCATACTTTGTATTGATCACATTATCCCCTCAATAGAATCACTCATGCATCCCATACCATGATCACTTTCATTATTTACTGAATGCCCCTCGTACAATCATAGTAAATCAATTTCTTTCTATAACGAGAATGAAGTTTTAAATGTTTCTGTTGCTTTGATTTTTTTTGATTTTTTTTTCCCGTTGACAGCTAAATAATTGTTCTTTTAGAAAAAAAACCTCTTTATATCACTGACTGTTGATTTTATTAGGGTCAATGCACTTTTAAAATTCATCTCTATGTTTGAATGTTCCCAGGTATAGATATTTTTTGAATTTGAATGAATCGGAACTTTTTGTTTGCTTCTCAGACGGATAGTTTCAAAGGAGTTAGCATTCCATGGACAGCGACCAAAATGTGTTCCTTTATAAAAACAGGCATGACTCGATCCTGATAACGATATGGGCAATCCAGTGATTCACACATTAGAGACGAGATACAGGCCCGTAAGAAGGGGGGTGATGGTGGCGATCGCCCCCCCCCCCTTTGAAAATCTTCCCCGGAAAATTTGTACACAGATGAAAAAAATTTGCGCGCTACGCGCGCATTTGTCTTCCCAAAATGCAATATTCTTTGCTACAAGCTTGTTTAGAGCCAAAATGTACCTCGATCGTGCAAAAAATAGGTGCACATTCGAAAATTTTCGCGCGCTAACGCGCGCATATTTAACTCACAATTTTTGTTGTTTGAAAACGCCCCCCCCCTTTGAAAAAAGGGTCTTACGGCCCTGAGATATCTCAGTATTCAGTGAGATTGGACGAAACAGCGTAAATATTTAAGCTGTTATCGTTTTGGCAATAAAGGGATTGTATTAACATTTGTTTGGACAGTTTTTATCAAAGACATTCAATAGATAAGAATTTCTGACTGGATGAGACAATAAGACATCCAGGTTTATTCTAGCTTTCAACCAATGCTAATGATTGTTTGAGTCGCGCTTCATGGAGTTGATGGTGTATTTATTTGTATTCGATTGCCGTCGTGACGGTCGTTCGATTGAAAAACAGTGGTTAACGCTTTACAGCGAATGGAAATAATTTAATTAGTTATGATCAAATCAATTTAATGAATTTTTGGCCTGAATTTATAAAGAAATGGTCTTTTTTTGAAATAAAATATTTTTAAATTTGAAATATTTATAAGAATTAAAAATAATTTGTATCGCATAAAATGCATTTTAGCTTATACTTCAATGGCGTCTCGGCCAGTTTTTAGAAGACCTTGTTTAAGATGAATGGAAGAATATGATCTTGAATATGTGCTCTATTGTTGTGATAAAAATGTGTTTGATCTTTTTGAAGGAAAAAAAGGTTCATTTACGATCCATATCGTTTGACTCACACTCTATTTAATACAGCGAGTAGTAATTTGATAGACTTCATCCGCATTAAATAGTCATATTCGATAATATCGACACTTTGGGGTGTCTAAATCTAAGTAGAATGTTATCCAAAAGAAAATTATGAAAAAGAAATGATTTCCGATTTAAAACGTGAAACATTCATAGAATCACGGGGAATTGATGAGTGTTTGCCAAATAGGCCCTAATGTGTGCATTTGTGGTGATCTCTTTACATGCTTAAACCAGGTGTTAACACTTTCCATGTGGCATGCGACTCAAAATGTTACAAAATGTTTCAAAAATGGCAAAATTGTTCAATTCATGACGCTATTTGAATCACCATGAGAAATGCATTGAAATAAGTACAAACATGCCTAGTATTGGTTCAGTTATCCGTGAGATAGACTTTGAAAATTGGGATGGTTTCTGAAAAATCTGTTTTTATATAGTAAAATTAGTAGCCGCGTGGAAAGTGTTAACATAATTAGGCAATAAGGTAGGCCTACATTAATTCAGTATAGCCTAAGTGCAATACACTAAAAATAAAGATAAAGTGAAGTGTGAAAGCCCCTTGGTGAATTTTTTATATTTTGTACAAATACAAAACAAAATAATACATGTAAATTATATAAGTTAAACCATTTGGAACGCTATTAATAAATAGTTATTGACAACCCGTTTCTGGTTAGACAAGCCATTGAACAAAGTGCTCAATACCGTAAACGGCAGAGCTTATAAAAATTCAGAGGTATAGACCTTCCGGAATATATCGCTACTCTGAGTGTCATGGACAATCCCATACGGTCATTTTGTCCAATCATCAGGCGATTAATAAATACATATTTTTCATTCAACGTAGAACTATGTTAAAACTGTATAATAACGAATGTTCAAACGTCAATGTTGACAAAAACAACTGCACCGCAAAAACAAGGGTGTTAAAAATAACACCATTTGGAGTTAATACGGGTCCAAATCCAATCAGTGTTATTTCAACACCTACCAGTGTTATTTCAACACCTACCAGTGTTATTTCAACACCTACCAGTGTTAATAGTTAGTGTTGAAAATAACACCAACTGGGGTTGAAATAACACCAACTGGTGTTGAAATAACACCAACTGGTGTTAAAATAACACCAAGAATCTTAACACCTGTGCAAATTTAACACCAGTGCAAATTGAACACCAGTGTTTATGTTTGGATTGAACCCATATCAACTCCAATCGGTGTTAAAGTAACACCCTAGTTTTTGCTGTGCGGATGTTCATGAATATAACAATGTAATATAAATCATGCAAACAGTATATATTCAAATATTTAAAAAATCAAATTAATATTTTAAACCAGGTTTATTTGTTTATGTGAGACTTTTTTTTATTTACAAATAAATGATTCTTCCCATGACCTTGGTAGTCACGAGTGATTGGATCTGCACCATTTTAAAGCAAACAACTTACAAACAATAAATGTGTTGTTGTTGTGACCATAATGGAGACCCTTTGTGATGTTGAAAGGTTAATTATCATTGTATATTATATTTTGGTGTAAATTACTATGGAACTTCTACATTCTTATTCTTAATTCTTGATGAGAGATTTTTTCACTTTAACCAATGCATGTGTAGTGGCTGTACAGGGCCAGGGGCGTGCCCCACAATTGACTATATCATTCAAAGGGAATTGAACCCATTCGGGGAATCTAAGGGGAATTATTTTTATCCAATTTCAAGACGTCAGTCGGGGTATTCAGAGAAATTAATATAAAAATAACAAGTATGCACGCATATATCCAGAATATAACTTTATAACTCTCTTTAAAAACCGAAATGCAAACATTATTATGGTCAGTTCATGAAATAGTAAAGAAATGTCGCGCGGGCGTGCGCATGTTATAAAGAATCATCGGGCAAAGTGGTCTGAAGTCATTCGGTCAGGGAATTAAATGGGGAACCTTACAACATCTTAAACCCAACCTACAACATCTTAAACCCAACCTTATACAGCATCTTAAAACCCAGCCTTAAAACTGATAGCCTTGAAATGAAAGTGCTCCGAGTCCGACGTAAGGATGAGAAGTTCATGGTTTAGGTCATTTTGCACGTCAAATTGTTAATCTTACCTTTCAGCACATTGCGCCCTATATACACATGATACACGAGTACATAGGCTTCAAGTGCAAATACCATCAATGATGAATGATAATTACATATTCATGAATGAGTGGTATGACATTGATTAAAGCCCGTGTTTAACTTCAAGTGTAGGCAAAGGTCATCATACAGGCTATGTTTTAGAACTGGTTTGAAAATTGTTTAGCACGGAACGATACTATCATGAACTTACAATGTTTGTTATGAATCATTAATACTAATAATGGATTGAAGAAAGAAAATTTAGAGCCAAATAAAAAGTGAAAGTCATCATCTTTATCAACTCCTCTCGGTCTATAAAACTAATATTTGTTTTACAGGCGTGGTTGTTAAATATATTTATCAATTTGCTTTCGTTATGAATAATGGTTAAAAGCAGATTTAGACATTGAATATGTTTAACATTTTAAATGTTAAACATATTCAATGTCTAGTCTAAGGCAATTCATAATTAAGGGGTGCGTGTTTATGTATTCTGGCTTCCATCATATCGTGATAAAATATTATTTCAAGTATTCCCAAATATTCGGGTTTTTTTAATAGGGGCATCAATCACGACCTTTGCAATCCCCCCCCCCCCCCCCCTCACCCTCAGTTGCACCCCTCCCCGAGCCCTACCCCATTTAGGGCCACAAACAATCGAAATGTTAAGTTTTAATGTCAAAACTATGCTTAATATGTGTCTAAAATGTCTAATTTAGAACAAACTAAGCTAATTTCATGCAATTTTTTCCATTTAAAGCCAAATTGTTCGCATGCTTCACGCGCATTTTGCACACCAAATAATTGCACCCCCCCCCCCCCGCCGATTTTTCTCGCCCCCGTTTTCCCCACAATGTTGATGCTGGTGCCGTCACTGGAATGTCTGTTTGATCAAAAGACGGGTGTGTGGGTATGGTTTGACTTTTGTTACAAAAATGATTTCTAAATGAAGGAATTGCTATAGAATTATTATAGGCCTAGTGTGGCCTAGTGCGCATATTTGGGCCTATATCAGTGTTTTGACCAAGTTACTAACCTTCGAGTTTCAAGTCACCTGCAGTTTATACTGACAGATATGAGTATATGTGGATTGAGACAAGTCATCTATGGTCAAGTCAAGTCCTTCTCAATGCAATATATTATTCATTAGTCATGATTGTATTCAAGTGACATTGAACGTGAACTTTTAGCTTCGAGTGTCGATATAACTTCAGGTCTAGTTCAAGGCCTATAATCCCGCCTATAGCAGTATAGAAGTGCCCCCCCCCCCCCAAAAAAAAAAGGGGAAAAAGAAGAAGAAAAAAAAGAAAAAGAAATTGGGGCCCAAAATGGACAAGCTGATAATGTTGTGAATTTTAAGATACAGATACAACGTATACATTTATAATGTAACGTATCCATTCACATCAAGTCATCAAATACAACACTGATATTAATAATTCACCCGAATTAGTTTTAAAGAAATCGAATATCTAAAACAGGAAACCGATTTAAAGCCAAGAAATTAGTTTGCTCACTTCTCTGACACAGACACGCCGACATATCAATCATTTAGTTTTCCTTATAGTATTGCTAATTCATATGAGTTTACTTGTGTGACTTGCAGAATATTTTCCAATTATATTGAAATAACTTATACAAAATCATGCAAACTGCTCACACTATTTTTCAAGAATACCTTCTGTCTATACTAAAACCATTCAGATTCAAACGTAGGCCTATATTTAAAAACTCAGTGGTCTTTTTAACTGGCGAACATGGGAAATCAGGGGGAGGGCTAGCTTGACTTTTTTTCAGCGCCTTTGGGCGCTGTACTGAAATCATTTTAAAGCCTGTACTGGTATATATGTCCATTACGCTCGGTGCAGAGATCAACTTAATTCTAGCAAGGTCACTGTATCCCTGATGTGAACTGCGCTATCCAAGTACAGTGTGAGATTAAGCCAGCCAAACGTCCATATAAACTTGGTTTCGGTTGGTTCACCTTTTGTCAATGAACTCTTATACACAACCCTGTCACCCAATCACATCAGTAGACATGGCTGATTTTGGTATATAATATATTGCACAGCTGGACTTTTTACAGGCATCCGTAGACTGCACTAGCCAAAATACTCACTATGTATTAGTACCTTTATACAGGGTGACCCAGAAAATGTTGAACCCATAAATCACAAACTTAAAAAAAATAATTAAAAATGAAAATAAATAAATATGCATTCTGTTTTCAACAGTTATGTAAACAATTTATTCAGCTTTCCGGAGAACGTTAGATCATGTAAATTGGCCTTACCAAACTAAAGATACAATTGATTGTGTGGCAGGGGGTGTTTTCGCCCTTTTGTAAAAGTGAAAAAATTGTAACTTGGTTCAGATATGAAACGTAATTCTGTTCTAAGTACGGTGAGTAAGTACTCTTTTCTTTTGATCTGTATTATCAAATTAACATTTTCAAAGA
>CM069443.1:63805266-63865368 GCA_035610835.1 Ophiura sarsii | reverse complement strand
GAGATATCTGTAACTTAGAACGATTGTACACTCTCAGAACAAAGGTTAAAATCTTTAACCATGTTGGTTAAAATTTTAACCAACGGGAGGTTACCAGGTGAACCACACAATTGGTTGGTTAAAACTGTAACCAACAGCTGTTGGTTAAACTTTAACCTGTGGTTGGTTACACATTTTAATCATTTGTTGGTTAATATGTTTTGACGAACAGTGGTTGGTTAAACTTTAACCTGTGGTTGGTTACAATTTTGAATCATTTGTTGGTTAAAATGTTTTAACCAACAGTAGTTGGTTAAAAAATGTTGGTTAAACTTTTATTTATTTTTGCTAAACTTTAACCCATACAACATTACAATATTGATGTTTCATTCGCCCGATAAGTTGGCTTTCAATATTGGCGCCAATCCGTGGCCAAGACCAACAAGGGACAGGACAAGGCACAAGATCCTAGCTACGAGGCCGGGAAGCGATAACTTGAAACAGCGGCGCAATTTTTGACCACGTCAGAATTTGTATATGAAATCAATCGTGTTATTTTCTGCCTCTGGTATAATGTGCCCATTATTGGAACAATATTGGTTGCCAACATAATACCAATTGAAGAGCGCCAATGTAAAACCAATATTGGTCCAATATTAACTGGCAACATGATGCCAAATGAAGAGCGCCAAGGTAAAGACCAGGGGCGGGAAATAACAAGATTGATTTCATATACAAATTTTGACGTGGTCTAAATAATATGCGCAAAATATTTTCCTCGCCAATGAAATTCTTTGGCGGGAATCTTGTTATGACCTATTGTTGGTTAAAATTATGATGCCTTAACCAACGTTGAATAAACTAAAAATTAATTATATTTTTACTCTTTAACCAACGCAGTATTAAAAGTAATTTTTTAACCAACGCTTCATTTTTAACCAATGTTGTATACTTTTTAACCAACATTCTTTTAACCCATGGTTATTTAATACCTGTTCTGAGAGTGTAATTGACCGATAGGTATATTTTGACTCTTAGAATTGCCCAAGATGAATAGCACTTAGGAGACATTTGGCTATTTTTTACCCGTTTCCGTCGCACTATTAATGGAAGGTTGTTTTTTACTGCATATCCAGAAAAGTACAATAAGTATTCAGACCAATCAACTATGATATTGTAGCTGAGATTAAAAGCTTCAATTGTAGAATATTTCATACGACTGGCTTGTATAATAGCAAAGTGATGAACTAGGAGGTAGAACTTATTGAATGACCCTTGTACATAGTAAATCAATTTCTTTCTATAACGAGAATGAAGTTTTAAATGTTTCAGTTGCTTTTATTTTGTTTTGTTGCTTTTACCGTTGACAGCTAAAAAATGGTTCTTTTAGAAGAACAAAAACTCTTTATAGATGGTGTGACCGGTGACGTCGTGTATTTACAAATGGGACACCCTCTGTTGATTCCCTCCAGGCAGAATATACAGTAAAGTTAATGAAGGACAACATGAAATTTCTTTCTAATGAATTGTAAAACTCTTTTTTTCTTCTTTTTTTGTGTGAAATGCGATAGCTTATAGCATTCCTAAGCAAGTTTAAAGACAGTTTTGATAACAATTTGCTGTGACACCACAATCTAGTTAGAAAACCTGATCTGGCCTATGTAAACTATAGGAACTCTTGCCCGGTGTGTTTTGTCTCAAATCAACAGAGGGCGTCCTAAATGTAAACAACGGTCACCTCATCTATATCACTGAATGTTGATTTTATTAGGGTCAATGCACTTTTAAAATTCCTCTCTGTTTGAATGTTCCCAGGTATAGATATTTTTGGAATTTGAATGAATCGGAACTTTTTGTTTGCTTCTCAGACGGATAATTTCAAAGGAGTTAGCATTCCGTGGACAACGACCAAAATGTGTTCCTTTATAAAAACAGGCATGACTCCTGATAACGAGAGGCAATTCCAGTCATGCCAGTGATTCACACATAAGAGACGAGATTTCGAGATAGCTCAGTATTCAGTGTGCTGAGCACCATTGTCGAATTTTTAGATTGGACGAAACAGCGTACATATTAAAGCTGTTACTGGTTTTGGCCAATGAAAGGCATGATTGTATGTATCAACATTTGTTTGGACAGTTTTATCAAAAGACATTCATAGATAAGAATTTCTGATTGGATGAGTCAATAAGCTTTCAACCAATGCTAATGATTGTTGAGTCGCGCTTCATGGAGTTGATGGTGTATTATTTGTATTCGATTGCCGTCGTGACGGTCGTTCGATTGAAAAACAGTTGTTAACGCTTTACAGCGAATGGAAATTAATTTAATTAGTTATGATCAAATCAATTTTAATGAATTTTTGGCCTGAATTTATTAAGAAATGGTCTTTTTTTGAAATAAAATATTTTTAAATTTGAAAATATTTATAAGAATTATAAATAATTTGTATCGCATACAAAGCATGTATAGGCCTAGCTTATACTTAAATGGCGTCTCGGTCAGTTTTTAGAAGACCTTGTTTAAGATGGAAGAATATGATCTTTGAATATGTGCTCCATTGGTGTGAAAAAAAATGGGTTTGATCTTTTTGAAGGAAAAAAGGGTTCATTCACGATCCATATCGTTTTGACTCGCACTCTATTTAATACAGCGAGTATAATTTGATAGACTTCATCCGCATTAAATAGTCATATTAGATAATATCGACACTTTGGGGTGTTTAAATCTAAGTAGAATAATATCCAAAAGAAAATTATGAAAAAAGAAATGATTTCAGATTTAAAACGTGAAACATTCATAGAATCACGGGGAATTGATGAGTGTTTTCCAAATAGGCCCTAATGTGTGCATTTGTGGTGATCTCTACTAAATTGCTTAATAAACCAGGTTTTAACATGTGGCAATAGTGTATAGGCCTACATTAATTCAGTATAGGCCTAAGTGTAATACAATGAAAATAAAGATACAGTGAAGTGTGAAAGCCCCTTGGTAAATTTTCTATATTTTGTTACAAATACAAAACAAATAATACATGTAAATTATATAAGTTAAACCATTTGGAACGCTATTAATAAATAGTTATTGACAACCGTTTCTGGTTAGACTAGCCATTGAACAAAGTGCTCAATACCGTAAACGGCAGAGCTTATACAAATTCAGAGGTATAGACCTTCCGGAATATATCGCTACTCTGAGTTTCATGAACAATCCCATTCGGTCATTTTGTCCAATCATCAGGCGAATAATAAATACATATTTTTCATTCAACGTAGAACTATGTTAAAACTGTATAATAACGAATGTTCAAACGTCAATGTTGACAAAAACAACTGCACTGCAAAAACAAGGGTGTTAAAAAAACCACCTACCAGTGTTATTTCAACACCTACCAGTGTTATTTCAACACCTACCATTTTTATTTCAACACCTACCAGTGTTATTTCAACACCTGTTAAAACAATAATAGTAGTGTTGAAAATATTAACACCAACTGGTGTTAAAATAACACCAAGAATCTTAACACCGGTGCAAATTTAACACCTGTGCAAATTTAACACCAGTGTTTATGTTTGGATTGAACCCATATTAACTCCAATCGGTGTTAAAGTAACACCCTAGTTTTTGCTGTGCGGCGGATGTTCATGAATATAACAATGTAATAAATCATGCAAACAGTATATATTCAAATATTTTACAAATAAAATTAATATTTTAAACCAGGTTTATTTGTTTATGTGAGACTCTTTTTTTATTTACAAATAAATGATTCTTCCCATGACCTTGGTAGTCACGAGTGATTGGACCTGCACCATTTTAAAGCAAACAACTTACAAACAATAAACGTGTTGTTGTTGTGACCATAATGGAGACCCTTTGTGATGTTGAAAGGTTAATTATCATTGTGTATTATATTTTGGTGTAAATTACTGTGGAATTTCTCCATTCTTATTCTTAATTCTTGATGAGAGATTTTTTTCACTTTTACCAATGCATGTGTAGTGGCTGTACAGGGCCAGGGGGCGTGCCCCACAATTGACTATCATTCAATTAAGGGAATTGAACCCCATTCGGGGGAATCTAAGGGGATTTATTTTTATCCAATTTCAAGACGTCAGTCGGGGAATTCAGAGAAATTAATATAAAAATAACAAGTATGCACGCATATATCCAAGAATATAACTTTATAACTCTCTTTAAAAACCGAAATGCAAACATTATATGGTCAGTTTATGAAATATATAGTAAAGAAATGTCGCGCGGGCGTACTCATGTTATAAAGAATCATCGGGCAAAGTGGTCTGAAGTCATTCGGTCAGGGAATTAAATAGGGAACCTTACAACATCTTAAACCCAACCTTACAACATCTTAAACCCAACCTTATACAGCCTTAAAACTGATAGCCTTGAAATGAAAGTGCTCCGACGTTTAATATAAGGATGAGAAGTTCATGGTTTAGGTCATTTTGCACGTCAAATTGTTAATCTTACCTTTCAGCACATTGCCCTAACATGATACACGAGAGTACACATAGGCTTCAAAGTGCAAATACCATCAATGATGAATGATAATTACATATTTCATGAATGAGTGGTATGACATGCATTGATTAAAGCCCGTGTTTCAACTTCAAGTGTAGGCAAAGGTCACCATACAGGCTATGTTTTAGAACTGGTTTGAAAATTATTTAACACGGAACGATACTATCATGAACTTACAATGTTTGTTATGAATCATTAATACTAATAATGGATTGAAGAAAGAAAATTGAGAGCCAAATAAAAAGTGAAAGTCATCATCTTTATCAACTCCACTCCAGTCTTTTAAACTAACATTTGTTTTACAGGCGTGGTGGTCAATTATGTTATCAATTTGCTTTCGTTATGAATAATGTCTGAAAGCAAATTTAGACGTTGAATATGTTTAACATTTAAAACACAACTGCACAATTTTACAACGGCGAAGTGCAAGGCAATTCATAATTGCGAGTATACGTGTTTATGTATTCTGGCTTCCCATCATATCGTGATAAAAATATTACTGCAAGTAGACCTATACCCAGACTAGTTGGGTTTTTTAATAGGGGCATTAATTACGACCTCCCCCCCCCCCTCGTTTTTTAATAGGGGCATTAATTACGACCTCTCCCCCTCCCCCCCACCCCTCCCCTCAGTTGCACCTCTTCCCGAGTCAGCTCAAGCCCTACTATATACCACATACCCCGATTTTTCTCGCCCCCGTTTGCCCCCAAAATGTTGATGCTGGTGCCGTCCCCGGTGCCGTCACTGGAATGTCTGTTTGATCAAAAGACAGGTGTGTTGGGTATGGTTTGACTTTTGTTACAAAAATGATTTTCTAAATGAAGGAATTCCTAGGATTATTATAGGCCTAGTTTGGCCTAGTGTGGTATTTGGGCCTATATCAGTGTTTTGACCAAGTTACTAACCTTCGAGTTTCAAGTCACCTGCAGTTTATACTGACTGACAGATGTGAGTATGTGAATTGAGTCAAGTCAAGTCCTTCTCAATATATTAATCATTAGTCAATGATTGTATTCAATTAACATTGAACGTGAAATGTTACTGTTAGCTTCGAGTGTCGATATCACTTCAGGTCATGTTTAGTTCAAGGCCTATAATCCCGCCTATTAGCAGTATAGAGTCCCCCCCCCCCCCCCCCAAAAAAAAAAAATGGGGCCCAAAATGGACAAGCTGATAATGTTGTGAATTTTTAGATTACAGATACAACGTATACATTTATAATGTAACGTATACATTCACATCAAGTCATCAAATACGATGCACAACACTGATATCAATAATTCACCCGAATTAGTTTTAAAGAAATCGAATATCTAAAACAGGAAACCGATTTATTATTATTCATAGCCAGAAATTAGTTTGCTCACTTCTCTGACACGGACACGCCGACATACATGACATATCAATCATTTAGTTTTCCTCAGCCAGTATTGTTAATTCAAATGAGTTTACTTGTGTGACTTGCAGAATATTTTCAAATTATGTATTTAAACGAATTCAGATAAAATGCATTGAAATAACTTATACAAAATCATGCAAACTGCTCACACTATTTTTCAAGAATACCTTCTGTCTATACCTAAAACCATTCAGAATTCAAACGTAGGCGAGGTCTATATTTAATTAAAACTCAGTGGTCTTTTTAACTGGCGAACATGGGAAATCAGGGGGGTGGCTAGCTTGACTTTTTTTTAAGAGGATGGCAAATAATTTATTTATTCGTCTCAGTTGAGATGGGAACATGCCCGGGCACGGATTTATGACTTAGAGGTATTGCATAGTATTGCAACTTCGTCCAGTCCTATAGCAACTATAATTACCCATTTCGTCCAATCCCACTCTTTTTAAGGGCAGCCGAAATATTAATGTGTCCCGACCTTGTACCAACCATCGACACAGATGAAGCATTTTCGTGACTTAAGTTATTATTGTATACTAATATCTTCAGAGTGATTCTGAGACCCATCAGTTTATCATCTGAGATTTTGGTATATTATGATTTATTTCCGCAAATCATGGCAAACCTCAGTGGTTGGTAAGCTCTTCACACCTGACTGCTTATTCTTTATATTCCCCCGGGCCTTACCCGAAGTGAAGTGCGCCCTCACATAGGCTATACCCAAATAAATACTGCCCTCGTCTCCTATATTGTGTCTGCTATTCTTTAAAAATATTAATCTTTCCTCTTAATTTGGTGCACATATAGTCGCAGAATGAAAATCTTTTAAAATAAAAATAGCCCATCGTAAATTGATATTTGAACAGTTTGCCCCATACTTCTATAATGAGCTCAATTTAGGCATGGATCCTTTTCTTCTCAAGGATATATGAGTTAGGGGTGCTGGGGGGGGGGGGGGGGGGGGGGGGGTTAAATTGGAACCCCTTCATAGACTGAGACTCTCTGTCTCCCTCTTACGTGGCTAATTTGCAGGCCTCTTCAGCGACCGTGCGGTAATGGGCGCACTACACCAAATATCTTTCTCATTGAAATACGTGTAAAAGTGCCATATTTCATTACATTTATTGCATACTTGTCACCTATGACCATTTTCAGTAACATCTCAACTTTAATTTAAGCCTTGTTTCATGAGGGGCTATTAAGCTAAATTTTCCGCTACGGACCTGCACACAGCGCCCCCACTTTTTCACGTTTTCTGGCATGCCTGTTCACCATTTAGGCAGGTGCTTACGCCCTGGGCACTATTTAGGTCGATAAATTAAAAATATCGTATTTTATCATTGTAGGTGCAACGGATAGGTCCCACTCGTTCATTTAAATATAAACATATCATCCCCGGAGAAACAAATTGCCCGAAAACCTCACATTTACAAGCCTAGTCTTCGTGCTTTTCCGGAACTACTACAGCATTACACGAATTGCGCATTGATTTGGTGTGGTGCTCTCTAATATTGAATTGGGGTGTAGTCTACTCACCCTCAGTACTCAGCACTTGACTGACATCCATGTAATGACCTGACGTGAACTCGTAATAAATCCCGCCAATATCCGGAGAACCACTTAAGTCAGTTCCCCTCTCAGGTCAGTTTGAATATATAAGTCCACAAGCTATTTAAGGGTCCAATCGTCTCAGATCACATATGGGAGGGAGGGAGGGGTGTTGTACTGGACTGACTTTTAAAGTAAAAAACCCCGGAGGAACTTCAATACTAGTATAGTGAGTACTTGGTTATATAAAATAGCTCTTATGTTGTGTATGATACTACGGGTAAGGGAAAACTTAAATTTGGTAAATCTACCGTTATATTCATAGCTGTTTTATCACATTCTATACAACTTACAGTATTTTGGTCAACTTTGTCCGATTAAATATCATTATGCATTTACCAGAGGCAAACAGGGGCGTCATGGGGTGGGGGGACATCATAAGTTGCCCGTCCCAAAATAAAAATAAATTGTACCGGAATATTTGTTGTTAACGAATGTGCGAATCATCACTTTCCGCGCTAGCGCGGTCAGGGGGAGTCTGAGTGCGGATGTGCACCACCATCCCCCCCTCTTAGCGTTTGATTTTTTTGTCAATTTTCAAACCCATTTGGTGTTATTTGGTGGGCACTTTGACCGATATTTTATTGAAATATTCGTTATTGAAGGTTGATACAAATGATCTGAATATTTGGTGTGGATCGAGACCCATTATAATGAAGAAACCTATAGAAGAAATATAAAACACTTAAATGGTCCAGTATGACGTTTTTAACGTCACCCACATAATATTTTGAATATTCCGTGTGTTTCGCAGTGCCGTTACTTGGTTTTTTGATACGTGGGGAGTGCAAGAATTGAAAGTCAACCGACAATATATTTTCGAGGAAACAAATGCGCGCATAAAGCTTCGCGCATTTGTTTCCTCAATCGTACATATACGTTTATACGTAGTACAAATAAATGTGAACTCAAAAATAACCTCAATCATAGTACAAATAAATGTGAACTCAAAAATGTTCGCGTAGCGCGCGAAAATTTTTGAGTTCACATTTATTTGTACTATGATTGAGGTACATTTTTTCCGACTGTGTACTTTTGACCATCATGTTTCTACAATGTTCTATTTCAATCACATGCAAACTCAAAACATGGGGGGGGGGGGGGGGGACATTTAATATTATATCCACCACCCCACCTGAAAACATGGGGGAGTGGGAGACATGTCCCCCTCGTCCATACAGGATTGACGTCCCTGGTGGCAAAGGACACATCCTTAGTTTAATATAGTAAGGCTTGTTTCAAACTCCAAATCCCGCCTTTGCTTAAAAATTAAAACAGCTGAGCAGCACAAAATTATCTATAGAGTTTGCATAAAATTGCACACAAAGTTGCCAAAAATTACATTGAAGCTAAGAATTTTATGACGAACCCAACCCAAATGATCCAAACAGCTTTGATGCAGGCTTGATATTTGAAAATAAAAATCTTGTTTTAAAACCACCCAATGTACCTTTGAATGTAATAATTATATCATGTCATCCCTTTAATATTATGAATGATGATAAATTTCAAAATTAGATTTGGATGCGCTATCGGTCATGCATCTTTCGCATTCATTTTTGGAATTTCTTAATGAGCTGCACGTCAAACTCGATCATGGACATCTGCTAAATTGCCCCAAAACAAATACATGTATCACGATAGACATGTGGTAATTGACTTCACTCGTGGAATTGTATCCCGGAGTTATGCTCTTTGGGGCCATTCTCTTCAATTATTGACTTCTTGGTATACTCTTTGAAACCATTTTGGGTTAATAAATGTTAGTTTTAGGTGCTCAGGCTCTGAAGCGGGTGGGTTTAATATTTGACACGCTATATTTGTGGAATATCACACTGGGCAATTTTTAGATTGATAGCGGTTCTCTGAATAGAAGCGGTTATCGAGTTGTTAATCAGTAAGGGTAGTCCATTGTATGACTAAGTTATATTAACATAAACTGCACATTTGTTTGTCAAATCAGAAAATGTCACAATTTTTTATCAGCGGGTTCTATTTTAGTAAGCCTATAGAAATTCAGTCATATGGCATATTACCTATTTGAGAGGCCTACATCTGTGCCTACATACATATATAGGCTATAATATCTTCCTCGTACAAAAATATTAACGAAACAGCTGAAGAGTGTAATACTGCTTCGGAAATTTGAGACTGAGTGAGCACTTATTCTCAGTTTGAAAACTTTGAAGGACACGGTCGGAAGCCAACGGTGTCCTCTTGTTTGACAAGAAAAGTATGGTGAACGGCCAACAACAATCCACAGATCACCGTCAATGCTCTCCTGAACAAACTTGATGAGTCTTTACCAAGATATTAAGGCAGACACTTCAGCACTCCAGCACACATTGCAGACACTCCAGCACACAATGCGCACGAGAGTTCTCCATGGACTCCGACCAAGAAAGACTCCTCTCCTGAAAAGAGACACTTCTGGACAAAGATCCAAGCTTTTGGTCCTGTGTTGGGGTTGGCTAAGATGCAAGACGAGTTTCTCATGTCTCTATTTAGGAGTAGAGTCTTTGTTGGTGGGCCTCCATGGAGACCTCTCATCAATGTATACTGGAGCGTCTGCCATGATATCAAGGTCCAATAATTGCCAAGGTTGTTCAGGAGAGCATTGATGGTGATTGTTGTTGGCCTTTCGCAATAATTTTCTTGCCCAAACAAGGGGGAGCCCAAATGTATTGATTTGTACTTGCAAACTAATTGTCTCTAGTGTAAAGCGAAAGTTCCACCACTCGCTGGTATAGATATGAGAGAAACGCAAAATACTCATATTTATCAAAGGGTATGAATAATTGTGGGCTTAACATGCTTAATGTACATACATGGAAGTAATTACATACAGTTACTACCTTGACGTTTATCATGATACCTCTTTCTAGCTCAATTCATCCTTCACAATGGACTGAAAGGCGTGTGAACGGGGTGCTTTTTTCAGTTGAAGCGCGGGAATTTCGATTATGTGCATGTACATTAACCTGGGCATCAATAACCACGTCTTCGTTTAATATGTTATTTAAAGGTAGATGACCCGATCACATTTTCGTAACACAGAATTATTTCAAAAATTCAAACATACGGAGATTTTCATATCATATGAAAGCTCGTATTTTTCTCATCATCATCATACTGAAATTTGACGGCCTAAATCGGTATAATTACGGAGAAATCGATGAAATAACGTCGAATTACCGCGAATGGTGGTAACCACCGATAGTGTTTGTGTACTACTCAATGGGTACAGTTCACAGCATCGTGTGCGTCTAAAATAAGAACCATTAGAACTATGCAACTCAAACTTTGGAACACAACTTTTTTAAGGATGACCTTTCATGTAGAATAGAACAACTTCAAGTTGAATCGGAACATCTACCTTTAAGATATAACAACCTGTTATAATACCGGGAATTTTTAAGACACTTTTTGACAGTTTACCTTACGTCAAAATGTAACCTCACGAGACGTCATTTTCCTAATTATTCACTCCCATGAACTTGACCAGTTTTTATCTCAAGCATGGACTCGTTACATTACAAGCATCGCGTGAAATACGGACGCAACGCTTTCGCACTTAAAAATCATTCACTGCATTAAATGCGTGTTCCTTTTTTGTCTCGCCTGATGTAATCAGAAAGAGACTATGTTATCACTATTTCTGTCCGGCGTCCGCCGTCCGCCGTATGCCGTATGCCGTGTGCTAAGAAATACCTTTGTGACGCGATATCTGGAGATCCGTAAGGCCTATCGTGATGGGACTTGGTGGAGGGAAGGGGGGTGGTGCGTTCTGTTGCTGATTGATTTTTCAAGGTCATCGGGGATCATACAAGGTCATCGGGGTCAAATATGCTTAAAACTTTTGAGACGCGTTGTGACGCGATATCTAGAGATCCGTAAGGCCTATCTTGATGGGACTTGATGTCAGGGAAGGGGGTGGGGTGTTCTTTTGCTGATTAGATTTTCAAGGTCATTGGAGGTCATTCAAGGTCATCGGGGTCAAATATGGGGTCAAATAAGTTCCGTAAGGCCGATCTTGATGGGATTTGGTGGAGGGAAGGGGGTGGTGTGTTCTTTTTGCTGATTAAATTTTCAAGGTCATCGGAGGTCATTCAAGGTCATCGGGGGTCAAATATGGGGTCAAATAGATCAGTATGGCCTATCTTGATGGGATTTGGTGGAGGGAAGGGGGGTGGTGTGTTCTTTTTGCTGATTAAATTTTCAAGGTCACCAGAGGTCATCGGGGTCAAATATGGGGTCAAATAGATCAGTAAGGCCTATATTGATGAGATTTGGTGGAGGGAAGGGGAGTGGTGTGTTCTTTTTGCTGAATAAATTTTCAAGGTCATCAGAGGTCATTCAAGGTCATCGGGGGTCAAATAAGATCCATAAGGCCTATCTTGATTGGATTTGGTGGAGGGAAGGGGGATGGTGTGTTCTTTTTGTTGATTATTTTTTCGGGGTCATCGGGGGTCAAATATGGGGTCAAATAGATCAGTAAGGCCTATCTTGATGGGATTTGGTGGACGGAAGAGGGATGGTGTGTTCTTTTTGTTGATTAATTTTTCGGGGTCATCGGGGGTCAAATATGGGGTCAAATAGATCAGTAAGGCCTATCTTGATGGGATTTGGTGGAGGGAAGGGGGGTGGTGTGTTCTTTTTGTTGATTAATTTTTCGGGGTCATCGGGGTCAAATATGGGGTCAAATAGATCAGTAAGGCCTATCTTGATGGGATTTGGTGGACGGAAGAGGGATGGGGTGTTCTTTTTGTTGATTATTTTTTCGGGGTCATCGGGGGTCAAATATGGGGTCAAATAGATCAGTAAGGCCTATCTTGATGGGATTTGGTGGACGGAAGAGGGATGGTGTGTTCTTTTTGTGGATTAATTTTTCGGGGTCATCGGGGGTCAAATATGGGGTCAAATAGATCAGTAAGGCCTATCTTGATGGGATTTGGTGGATGGAAGGGGGGTGGTGTGTTCTTTTTGTTGATTAATTTTTCGGGGTCATCGGGGGTCAAATATGGGGTCAAATAGATCAGTAAGGCCTATCTTGATGGGATTTGGTGGACGGAAGAGGGATGGTGTGTTCTTTTTGTTGATTAATTTTTCGGGGTCATCGGGGGTCAAATAGATCAGTAAGGCCTATCTTGATGGGATTTGGTGGAGGGAAGGGGGGTGGTGTGTTCTTTTGGTTGATTAATTTTTCGGGGTCATCGGGGGTCAAATATGGGGTCAAATAGATCAGTAAGGCCTATCTTGATGGGATTTGGTGGAGGGAAGGGGGTGGTGTGTTCTTTTTGTTGATTACTTTTTCGGGGTCATCGGGGTCAAATATGGGGTCAAATAGATCAGTAAGGCCTATCTTGATTGGATTTGGTGGAGGGAAGGGGGGTGGTGTATTCTTTTTGCTGATTAAATTTTCAAGGTCATCAGAGGTCATTCAAGGTCATCTGGGGTCAAATAAGATCCGTAAGGCCTATCTTGATGGGATTTGGTGGACGGAAGAGGGATGGTGTGTTCTTTTTGTTGATGAATTTTTCGAGGTCATCAGAGGTCATCTGGGGTCAAATAAGATCCGTAATGCCTATCTTGATGTGATTTGGTGGAGGGAAGGGGGTTGGTGTGTTCTTTTTGCTGATTAAATTTTCAAGGTCATCAGAGGTCATCTGGGGTCAAATAAGATCTGTAAGGCCTATCTTGATGTGATTTGGTGTAGGGAAGGGGGTTGGTGTGTTCTTTTTTTTCAAGGTATTACATCCCTTGCCTTAACTACAATGCATACCTCTGTGACAGTGCTACATTGTATCATGTGTTTCATCATCATTTCTTTCAAGTCACTTTTGATGAACAGGCGAGACGCGCCGTTCGAGAACCGCCTTGTTTAAGTAACCAGAAAGCCGGCAGAGAGAAAATTAGCACGTGAAAGACAAATCTTAGGTATTCTATACATTTCGTGATTAAAAAATACCAAAACAACACCACCAAACCAAACTCCCTTCGTAATTGGTGCATTAACATGTGACACGTGTGTGACAAAGGCCTTGGCGCAAGAAAATGCGCTTCACTTAACAAAACGCAATAAAGAAATAGACACTTTTGTTCAAATTCTTCTAGAAAAGCAAATCAATATAAAGTTGCTCAATTTTAAATGTGGGATTACTTTTCCAAATATCAAACAAACACTTTTATGTGCGGCCTTTCTCTATTATATAAAAGTAAATGTGTTAATATAATCATGGACATAGAATCTGATCAGTCCGGGGAGCAGTACAATAAAGAAGTTGCAATACATTGGTTAGCCTATATTTTCACCAGACACTTCCATGGTGAATACCTTTATGGGTTACTAGTACTGGTGGGTTATATAATTTCACGCTAAAGTATCTAATAAATACATAGGATTACCTGTTAAAATATCACAATTTCCGTTTCTATAGCAACCTGCAAGTTTGGCGGGAAAATGTAGTTCCGCATGCATTAACAATTGTCTACGTATACACTCAAACGTGTAACCTGGGCCGCAGGCAACTTATGACGAGCCGACCTTATGGACAGTGGACACCGGTTTCAATATTATTCTATGTAAAAACTACCTGCCATAAAAGAAGTATAGAATAAACCGTGGAAACAAAGAGGAAGAGAATAATATAGAAAAGACAACCTCACTTGACGATACGACAAAACAAACCAACGCCGAAAAAAACCCCGAAACGATCCGAATAATTCTTGAAACTTGTTTCCAAAGACTGCGGCCAACTACGACCTTGCATTTTACACTTCTAAGCATGTCTATAGGGCTCCTGCTTTTGTCTATTATTGCTCTTCACTTCATCATGCATACTGTCGGAAGTCTGAATGTCGCAAGGTCACATGACCTCTCGTTCAATTGTGCATTATTTTTTTGTAAGATAATGCACGTTTCAGAAATCCGACAGTGCATTCGAAGAAGCGTTATGGGTCACCTGTTGATTATCTCAAATATCCAAGAAACTTGGAGAAGATAAGAGATTCACTCTTGGAAAAAGGGTGCTTCAGGGGTTCTTGGCTGTCCCGTATATGGAACCCTTTATAGAACCTTTATAGGTTCCACAAAGAACCTTTAAAGGTTCAAAAAGAACAAAAAATGCGTCTTTAGAACCTCTAAAGGTTCTCTACAGAAGATTTTGGGGTTCTTTAAACTAAAAGAACCTTTAACCCTGAGGGTTCCATATACGGGACAGCCACTGAACCCCTGAAGCACCCTTTTTCTAAGAGTGAACCATTCAAACACTTTTTGTGTAAGCGTGCATTACGTAACTTCAGTTACTTTTATAAAATCGTAATAATAGGACCGGGTAAGGGACCCCCCCCCCCCCCCCAATTGACTTTGGGTGCCAATTGCGCCTATTTGAAGAATCTAAAAGGATTTATTTAATTCCCATCTTAATGACAATTTGCCGGCCTTCGGGCCTTGCCCAGTTAAAAATGGGCAATTTAGTATAGGTTTTCCCAGTTAGTTTAACACTTTATTCATTATATTTATTTCATATCTCGTTAAGTTTGAATTCGTCCCAAAATTTTGAAGGTTGCATTTTCTCCCAGAGAAAACCCCAGCTAAGATGTCTCTAGCAGAAATAGGAAGAAGTGTTAAAAGACCACAAGGTAGACCAAAACAGACGTGGATAAGAATGATCCAAAAACAATTGCAAGAACTAAATATTGACTATACAAACGCAGAAAATCTAGCAGAACTGGCCAGTGACAGATATACCTGGCATTTACTAACTGATAAGTGAGGGCGCCATGTCAACAAAGACGAAATGCGTAACTGATGATGATGATGATTTGTTAAAGTAAATTTCGTCTTTGGTCAAGTATATTCATATTTTGCGCAATGAATTTCATTTAATGTTCATTTTATTTCGTCCTAACACACTTCCATTTCGTCTGATACAGTGGTAACCTACTAATGTATACATTTATTTCGTCTTTGATCAAATAGTTTCATATTTAGTTCGCTTTATTTCGTCCCATGTGGAACGTCCTGCCTAGAAGCATATAAAATCCAGCTATAGGCCTATACGTTTTATATATTTCTTTCTTGTTCGTTCTTTTTTTCTTATAAGAAATCTGAGACCATAATATTATGGTCTCAGATTAAATGTAGGTCTGTTCGGATCTGAATCAACAAGGCAAAAGAACACATGTCGGTGGTTCAAATCTAACCTGCAATAATATGTAGGCCTATTCTTCTAACACCTGACGAATATATGTGATAAAAGTATTAAAAATAATGAACAAAGACGAATTATATTTGTGCATAGATCCGCTACCCATCAGGTGATACGAATTCAATCCTTCCTTGACGAAAAGAAATGACCAATGAATTAAATGAAATGGTCATACTTTGAAATATAATGCTCATTGACGAAATTTATCTAACAAAATGCGTAAGTCAGATTTTGGGGGGCCGGGACGAATTCTAACTTAACGAGATATGAAATATAATGAAAAAAGTGTTAAACTAACTGGGAAAACCTATATTAAAATGGCAAATTTTAATAGAAAAAATTACCTTAAAAATGGCCAGATTCGTGTTATATGGGGTTTTTTTCAGGGCCATTTTAGTTTTAAAACTGACAAAAAAAGTTTCAAAAAAAGTTTGCTTCCGCTGCTACCTGAGACTAGTATACATCTCAGGCTGCTACTCTACAGACACAGTCTCAAAGGGAACGGTTTCCCAAACAAACGGTCGGTATGCGATATAGGGCGCTGTGTACGTTATCATAACAGATGGTGAACCCGCCAATCCGGGACCTTTGTCCCTACCAGCCGGCAATGTGAGGACAAAAAGCCAATGTGAGGACAAAAAGCCAATGTGAGGACCTTTTTTGACGTCCTCCCTTTTTTATGCATAAAAACGTATAGGAGGAGGGTCCTCAGCCCCCTAGGTATGTATGGTCCTGTCCTCCTTAAGTTAGACGTCAATACACATACCATACAAAAGTCCCAATATGTATGGTAAAAAAAATAAAATGTCCTCAGATTGTCTGTAATTTCTATACACTTTTTATACATGTTTTAATACGGGTCCTCCCATGGGTTGGTACTCGACTATAGATGTAGGGGTGTGTATGTATGCCGAGAGGGGGATAAATCTCTGGGTAACATCGATGTTCCTTTTAAGAAAATTCTTGTCGGGTGGGAGACATGCTATACATGTAGACACACAGGCTGTCGATATCTTGAGTAGCTGGAAATTCCCGTGGCCGTATTGAATTTGAAACTGACATTTTCACCATTGAATTTTTGTTATTTTTACAATATTATAGTCTAAACATTGTGTGTAAAATCACCCTTAATGAAAGACGTTTTTCTGTAACTAATTTTTTGAACATTTGCTGTGTGAAAGTGACCCAAGAATCAGGTAAGCTTCCTGGGTTATTATTATAGCTCTGAATTGTTGATAAACATCACATCAGTTCTAGCAGGTGGCCAAATTGTCCCACTGAGTAAGTGGGCAAATATGGCCGACAAGACAAAATTCGTAATAAATTCACTATTTTTCATGTTTGAAACCCAAAATAATTGTTCCAATGGAGTAAAAATCTGCTGGGGAAATGTGCAAGTTTGATTTCCTGTTTGAATTAAGCAAATTTGAAATTGTGATACTTGTTGAAGAGATGAAGAACATTTTGTGATTTTGGGTTTGAGACTGAGAGGCTTGATATCTCCCAGCACTATATCTGGGTGGATCCACTAGCCTTAATGAGTACTTGTGGCCAATGAAATACAAGGGGTCAAGGGCGTCCCCAGACCCTTTTCATTGGGGGGGTGTAAAGGTCATCAATTGCCGACAGAGCCATTTGTGCCGAGAAAAGAAGAAAAAATCGTCAATAAATGCGCGCGTAGCGCGCGAAAATTTTCGACTTTACGCCTACCTTTTGTACGATTGAGCTACATTTCGGCTCTAAACAAGCTAGTACCATAAAATATTGCATTTTATGAAGACATGCGCGCGTAGCGCGCGAAAATTTTTCATCTGTTACTTTGTACCATCATTATTCCATGATTCATTTGGGGGGGCAAGGGTTCCAAGTGGGGGGCTCCAGCCCCCCCCTGCTTACGCCACTGATGCGGCCTGAGAGCGCAACATTTTTCAGTTTTTGAACTAATGGTCATGGAAAACTGTCCTGAAGCTTTCTTGAAGCGCGCACAAATTGGCATTTCTAACATTTAAATAGTCAAGTATGACGTTTTTTACGGTTTGATATTGCATAGTTACACCTATCAAGTCCTGATCCAAATCGTATGGTTTGAGGGCCATTATAATGTTAAAACCTGTAGATAATATGCGCGCAGAGCGCGCAAAATTTTTCAGGTTTTGAACTAAAATTAAAATGGTCATTGAAAACTGGTTGGAAGCCTTCAGATACTATAAATTAAGCTTAAATAATGAAACATTGAAACTAATACGCGCGAAGCGTGCAAAATTTTGCATTTCTAACACTTAAAGGGTCCAGTAAAACGATTTTAACGTCACCCATATAATATTCGGTTTGGTTCGAGACATTTATAATGTTGATACCTGTAAAGAATGCGCGCAAAGCGCAAAAAGATTTTCAGTTTTTAAGCTAAAATGGTCATGGAAAACTTTCCTGAAGGCATCTTGTTCAGCTTGAATAATGAAACATTGAAACAAATATGCGCGAAGCGCGCAACATTTGCCATTTCTAAAACTAAAAGGGTCCAGTATGACGTTTTTAACATCCCCCATCATATTTGGTTTGGTTCGAGATCCATTATAATGTTGGAACCGGTAGAAAGAATGCGCGCGAAGCGCACAAAGACTTTGAGTTTTTAAACTAAAATGGTCATGGAACACTTTCCTGAAGCCATCTTGTTTTTGTTGAATAATGCTAACAAAACATGGTCAAATGTCCAGTATAGGCATGATAGGCCTACAGCCTGTATGTCCGACAACGACATAGACCTATACCATTACGTGAGATATCGATTGTGCCCCTGGTGCACACACTGTAAATCCTGGTCTCACGCAAATAACGACAGTTGTGCTTATCGTCTTAATTATAATGATAATTTGCATTGTTCAAGTCGAAGTTAGGACAGAGTCTACTTATTTGCATTGACACCTAAATGTTGGAGTTGGACTTACTTTTGCGATAGACTGATAGTGAGCTTGCAGCGTCTACAATCAGTACAATGAGAGCAATTGGCCTACATCAACTTACATGTACATAATTATAGGCGAATTAGTTAATATTTCGTAACCTATGCGCCAACATGATTGGGCATTGGCGATATTATTGACTTGGGTTTGCATTGACAACGACAATGAAATAGGCCTAGTTAGTATAATTAAAGGTCCCACACATTGCCCGTTATGCCTAGCCTAGGCCTATACTATTCCGACACAATTTTTTTGTGTGTCTTGACAATGAGCAAAACAAAGACTTGGGCCTAGGCTGTTCATGTGCGCCGACACAAAATCTCATAAAAATGGGCTCGTTCACAGTGCCTACAAATGCATATGCCTACATTGCCTTTGTTCATTTTTGATTTTATTTGTGTTAAAATAACAAATATGCCGACACAACATTATCATTTGCGCATACGATAATTGTTATAGGGCTTTCTTTCTTTCTTCCCTTTTTCCTTTCTTTCTTTCCTCTTTCCTTTCATTTTCTTTCTTTTTTTCTTTCTTTCTTTTTTTCCTCTTTTCTTTCCCTTTCTCTTTCTTTCTTTCTTTCTCCCCTTCTTTCTTTCCCTTTCTCTTTCCTTTTTTTCTTTCTCCCTTTTCTTCCTCCTTCCTTTGATTTGCCCACAGCACCATAATTTTGCCGACAGATTTGATGAATGGGGGGGTGTGACACCCCCCCACACCCCCCCCCCCCCCCCTCTGGGGACGCCCTTGCAAGGGGTGTGTCAGAAACATCCATTCAGCATCAAGCAAAAGTTTTGTCTATTGTAAAAAAGTTTTTGTAGTGATGGGCGGCGCATCAATAATCGACACCATGTGATTTTTGTAATTATAAGGGGGGTTTGGTGTGAGGTGGGGTATAATGAGGGTGTTTAGGAGGGTGTTTGTGATTGGGAAGGGGTTAGTGATGGGGGATGGTATTTTTGGTTGGGAGGGCATGGGCGGAGCCAGAGATTGCGTTTACCGGGGGGCTGAAAATTAGACGGAAAAATCGTGAATTTTGTGGTGGTTGACTATCCAATGCGGTGCGCAGCACCGCCCTCGCTCGGACAGGGGGGAGTCTGAGAGGGGAAGAATTTTCAAACTCATTTGGTGCGATCTGGTGTATACTTTTGACCAAAATGTTATTGAAAAGCCACCTCTTTATTTCCAATAAATATTTTGTTTTTTATCAATGCACAAAAGAAGTAGCGCATAACTGATATATATTCTTGATTTAAATATGTACATGGTTTAAAAGCTCCAACAGGGGGGAGTCTGAGGGGGGATGTGTCCCCCTCATAAGTAGAACAAAAATTCAATTTTCAAACTCATTTGGTGCGATCTGGTGTATACTTTTGACTAAAATTTTATTGAAAAGCCACCTCTTTATTTCCAATAAATATTTTGTTTTTTATCAATGCACGAAAGAAGTAGCGCATAACTGATATTTATATTCTTGATTTAAATATAGGCCTACATGGTTTAAAGCTCCAACAGGGGGGAGTCTGAGGGGAGATGTGCCCCCCTGAGAAGTAGAAAAAAATTCAATTTTCAAACTCATTTGGTGCGATCTGGTGTATACTTTTGACCAAAATTTTATTGAAAAGCCACCTCTTCATTTCCAATAAATATTTTGTTTTTTTATCAATGCACGAAAGAAGCAGCGCATAACTGATATATATTCTTGATTTAAATATACATGGTTTAAAAGGTCCAACAGGGGGGAGTTTGAGGGGGGATGTGTCCCCCTCAGAGTAGAAAAAAATTCAATTTTCAAACTCATTTGGTGCGATCTGGTGTATACTTTTGACCAAAATGTTATTGAAAAGCCACCTCTTTATTTCCAATAAATATTTTGTTTTTTATCAATGCACAAAAGAAGTAGCGCATAACTGATATATATTCTTGATTTAAATATAGGCCTACATGGTTTAAAGCTCCAACAGGGGGGAGTCTGAGGGGAGATATGCCCCCCTGAGAAGTAGAAAAAAATTCAATTTTCAAACTCATTTGGTGCGATCTGGTGTATACTTTTGACCAAAATGTTATTGAAAAGCCACCTCTTTATTTCCAATAAATATTTTGTTTTTTATCAATGCACAAAAGAAAAGAAGTAGCGCATAACTGATATATATTCTTGATTTAAATATGTACATGGTTTAAAAGCTCCAACAGGGGGGAGTCTGAGGGGGGATGTGTCCCCCTGAGAAGTAGAAAAAAAATTCAATTTTCAAACTCATTTGGTGCGATCTGGTGTATACTTTTGACTAAAATTTTATTGAAAAGCCACCTCTTTATTTCCAATAAATATTTTGTTTTTTATCAATGCACGAAAGAAGTAGCGCAGAACTGATATTTATATTCTTGATTTAAATATAGGCCTACATGGTTTAAAGCTCCAACAGGGGGGAGTCTGAGGGGAGATGTGCCCCCCTGAGAAGTAGAAAAAAATTCAATTTTCAAACTCATTTGGTGCGATCTGGTGTATACTTTTGACCAACATTTTATTGAAAAGCAATCCCTTTCCCCCGTTTCTTCTCTTTTTTTCCCCTTCTTCTTTTTTTCTTTCTTTGCAAAAAAGTGGGGCGGCCATGGCCGCTCGGCCGCCCCGATTACGTCGCGCCTGTATAGGCCTAAATGTGACGTATCACGACGTTACTTTATTCACCAATCAGTCACTCAATTAAAGGCTCTTTCTCCCTTTCTCTCCCCTTCCCCCTTTCCTCTCCCTCTCTCTCTTTCCCTTTTTCCCCCTTTCTCCCCCTCTTTTCCTTTTTTTTTTTTTTGTTGTTGATTTTTTTACCGGGGGGCCCGCGCCCCCTCCGCCCCCCCTGGATCCGCGCCTGGAGGGGGTTAGTGATGGGGAGGGTGTTTGTGGTTGGGGAGGGGATTAGTGGTGGGGAGGGGTTGTGGTGGAGGGCAGGGGTTTGTGGTGGCGAATGGGAATGGGATGGCCCTGGGGAGAGGGTTTGTGGTGGGGAAGGGGATATGATGGCGTGGATGCATGGGGTGGGAAGGGTTGGCCTAGGGGTGGGGTGGGTAGGGTGTTTGTGGTGGGGGAGGGGTTTGTGGTGCGGTTGGGAAAGGGAAGGGGTTTAGGGTGGGGGATTGTGATGGGGAGGTTGTTGTGGTGGCGTGGATGCATGGGGTGGGGAGGGTAGGCCGTGGGGTGGGGTGGGTAGGGTGTTTGTGGTGGGAGAGGGGTTTTGTGGTGGGGGAGGGGTTTTGTGAATGAGGGGAGGGGTTTGTGGTGGGGATGGGAAAGGGAGGGGGTTTGTAGTGGGGAGGGGAGGGGAGGAGGTTTGTGGTGGGGATGGGAAGGGGAGGGGGTTTATGTTGGGGATGGGGTTTGTGGTGGGGATGTGAAGGGGATGGAGTTGTGGTGGGGATTGCACGATGGTAAAGGGGTTGTGGTGGCATGGGGGTGGGTGGGGTGGGGATTTGTGGTGGGGAGGGGAGGTTGTAGGGGTGGTTTAGATGTGGAGGGGGCATTGTGGGAAGTGGAGTAGGTTTGTGGTTGGGGTTGAGTGGGTTTGTGCATGGGGGATGGGGTGGGAGGGGTTTGTGGTGGGGGAGGGGATTGGTGTGACTCGACTGTACACCATAAAGTACACAATAAGCGTAGAGGATTCCCTGTTTGTTAATGTAATCAGGAAAGGTGAGATCTCACCTTTCCTGATGTAATAGAGTGCACTTTCAATGAAAGCTTGAAAATGAAATTTCAAAAATAGTTTTTGCCAAAAATGACTGAAATTGCATCTTTTTTCTAGTAAAACGTAACCATGAATTGTTTTGAAGCGATGCAAAATATTTCGGTATCAAGTTCAGCTATCGATATAATTATTATGCAGGATAGAAGATGCCATTTTGTATGTGGAAGCACAATTAACTGTAAATACTGGCAAAATGTCCATTTTCCACAAAATGACTGAAATTTCATCATTTTTCTGGCAAAACGCAACCAAGAATTATTTTGAAGCGACACAAAATATTTAGGTATTGAGTTAAACAATTGATATATATATAAAGGGTAAAATATGCCATTTTTTGTGTGGAAACGCTACTTTTGGATTAACTGTAAATACTGGCAAATATGCCCACTTAGCGGGCATATTTGCTAGTGCACTGGCAAATTTGCCAGGTATGGACAATTCGGCCACCTGGTAGAACTGACATTGCATCATTCCACCCCATCTACATGATCTATATTCCCTCTTACACGTATACGAAGAGATTTTGTTTTCCCTTGAAAAGAGGATGTCGATCTCGTGCAATTCAAAATGCCAAAATGTCAGCCTTATACAATGACAACATTAAGGCATTTAAATGTGGTTCAACGCCATGTGACTAGGGGGATTTTTCAATAAGGGGAGCAATAAAATATTAATCCATTATTTTTTCATGCTAAAGTCATGTTTGCAGGGACGTTTCTGCTTGAAAATGCCTTTTTCTGAAGAAGATTTTTTTGTCATTACTGAAAAAATAAGGTATATTTCCCGTGGCCTGACCCCTGTCTCATTAAAAGCTTTAAATTAATAACTTTTCACGATCATCAATTTATTGCTCTTTACATTGAATCCAAACCTAGCTTGCAGCGACACCGTTTTCACATTTAAAATACAATTTAGAAACTGGGTTCAATTTGGCTAAAATTTCGTTGAATACTCAATAGTTCACCACTAGTTCATTATTATAAAGTGTAGCATGATTGCCTAATCATGATATCACCCAATATGATTATATGTTGTTATAATATAGATCGCACGATGTGAGCATGCGCAGTGTGCTTACTCGGGGAGTACCAACATGTCAGTAGATAGAACAACAATGCGTGTCCGAGTGTCTTATTATTAGGCCATAATATACCAATAAGAGAGACATGCAACATGGTGTCAGATGTGGGATATTGACAATGGACTACTCCCGCCTAAGCTGATACGAGTCTCGTCGCCGTGGACGTCGTCAATGACAGTGAAAATAAAAGAAATCATCTAGTCATGGCCGGGCGTTAAAAATAAGCTTTTAATGAAAATGAACTTTCTTCAAGTTTTCGCGAGTGTGCCGATTAGCGTGACGTCACCATGACAAGCTGATGCATCTAATTGCCTACGGCTGTAAATAGCGAATTGACGGGAGTTTGTTGTGAAATTAAAATAATAAAAAGAATCGGCGAAGGTATTCATAAACTGTAAGATTCTACGAAATCTAGACTTATGATTGAAATAAAAACCATCATCTGAGAATGGACAATAAAATATTTAGTCCTTCAAGTGTGGACACCAGCTGTTAAACTGTGATGGTATCAAAATAGTTACAATGCCACAGGAATATAAATACAATGTACAATTTTTGCTGAGCCTTTGAATTGAAAACGCAAGACTGCAAGTGCAAGCAAATGGAGCAAGTGACAGTGAGTTAAAGCGTGTGGCCTATACACGTTAACTTTTGTTGAAAAAAACAATAAAAAATAAATAAAGACGAGATTGTTGACATTATAATATTACGATTAATCGTCAGTGTGATAATCACGGATTGAACAATAGTCAACCATCAAGATTTCCTTCAACGGATGAGGTGCTCGTCAGCCATCAAGATGCCTTCAATGGATGAGATGAGAAGTATAGCCAGACATCAAGATGCCTTTATGGATGAGGTGCAGGGCTATTTGGTCAACAGTTAGACTCTCTTGAAAATGTCAACAAAAGCCCGCAATAATGTAGTTGCAGTGGAGCAGACCTTCAGTGTGAAATGGATCTGCCGGGGACTTACTGGTCATTGCTGTCTGAATGCTGGGTGTTATAATACAAAAGCTTGAACAATGGATGGATGGACATAATAAATAAATAAAAGAAATGTGTTTGTAAATCACATAGGCCCTAGTAATGCATAGGCCCTGAGAACATAGTGTAATTTAAATGTTGCTGTGCCATAAGAGTGAAATATCTTCGTGTGATTTTCATAATGTAGGGACTGTAAATGGACATTTGCAAAGGTCGAGAAGAACCTAGACTTTACAGATAAAAAGACTTTAAAGGAGATTCACAGCTAACAATATCAGTGGCAATATAATAAGCCATGAGATAATCTAAAAATGTCAATGGACATTCACTAATCTTTAAAAAAAAAAAAGGAAAGGAAAGGTGATGGTTGGAAGTTTAACATATATTATTCATAGCTTTCATGTGTTTCAATGACTATCAAAATGTTACCTCGAATGGTTGGTTTCAGCACAGTTATTCAATAGTCATAACAAAAACACTTTGTTTTATAAAGAAGGAAAGATGTAGCATGATTGCCTAATCATGATATCACCCAATATGATTATATGTTGTTATAATATAGATCGCACGATGTGAGCATGCGCAGTGTGCTTACTCGGGGAGTACCAACATGTCAGTAGATAGAACAACAATGCGTGTCCGAGTGTCTTATTATTAGGCCATAATATACCAATAAGAGAGACATGCACCGTTTTCACATTTAAAATACAATTTAGAAACTGGGTTCAATTTGGCTAAAATTTCGTCGAATACTCAATAGTTCACCACTAGTTCATTATTATAAAGAACACATAGACACGTCAGTAAGTAGTTATGGCCGAGCGGTTACGAATATGGACTGGTAATCTAATAGATTCTCCCCTCCTCGGTTCGAATCCTGCTGAATACCTTTTTGTTAGAAAAAACGATTTAGTCTCTGTGTGTTGGAAAATGGCGTATATTTTTACCGTAGGTGAATAAAAGTCGTGGCCCTGACCCCTGTCCAAAAATGTATTACAAATAAACATATTTTTAATTTTGATCAAGTTTAATACGTTAGGAACATTTCTTGTGCATACAGTTTTTGCTATGACGTCTAAAAATTATCAAAAATACGATGTTTACGATCGCATTGAAAATGCATCTTTATCGACTCAAAAATAGTAACACAAATCATGTTTTTTATTAAATCGGAATTGACATCTTACATAAATAGGACTTCCCCTTCAAAATGAACCTAAGATTATCAAAATTGATGGAGGCAATCCTTCACAATCGCGAGTTGTAAATGACCCGATTTCTATTTGTTTGTTTTTGAAATCTCACTTTACTGGCGGGCCGGGGCAAACAAAATAGACGGTATTTTCATGCCTTGACTTCTGACTGAAACTACCCAATTCATTTTCATTTACATTAGAAGTCAAAACAAACAATCTCACCACAAATTAAATGATTTACCTGGTTTATTTGGGATGTTTACCTATACATGTAGTTTTACAATTTGTTTATTTTTTTGATATTTATTAGAACTATTTATTTTATTTTTTAAACCACTTAACTCAAGGAAGTCACTTTTTGAATTTTGTGAGTGCTGTAATTATTGAACTAATGAACTATGACTCAAATGTATATAAAAGTATACATTTTTGGAAAGGAAATAGGTCAGAGAATCCAAATTTTGCGTCAATTTTGACCATAAATGTTGATTTTTTGAGAAAATCACAAAACAAATTAAAACCTAACTTAATATTTTTGACCAAAAAGTGAAAAAAGTGAAAAAAATGAAGAAAAAACTTTTTTGGTGCTTTTTGGGCAAAATTTCAAAAAATATTTGATTAGGTTTTAAAAAAAAAATTGTCCCTAAGTAAGTGTCTTTACATCATAATCTAGCATTTTGGGAATTTTTTACTCAAAATTATTTTTGTTATTCTTGTTGAACTTTTTGGGGTCAAAAAAGTGGGTTTTTTTGTGATTTTCTCAAAAAACCAACATTTTTGGTCAAAATTGATGCAAAATTTGGATTTACTTTTATATGCATTTGATTAATAGTTCAATAATTACAGCACTCACAAAATTTAAAAAATCAAGTCAAAAAACTTCCTTGAGTCCCCCTTAACAATGAACTGTAAGAAACAGTAATTATTAACAAGTATCAAGTAGGTTTTAATAAGTTTTTCCCATGTGGGCCAAAGTTACCCCCATGTGGAGGGACTTTGACCCACTCAAAGATTGGGGGAAAACTATCTAGAAATACTTTAATTTAAAAAAAATCATGTGAGAGGCAAGTTACTTATTTAAAGACTATCAACTAGTCTAGTTTACCAACAAAAAGTATCTAATATTCCATGCCACAAATAAAAAACAAACAAAAACAAAGTGGGTCAAAGTATCCCAATTCTACGGTACTATATTATTATGTGGGAACCCCCGCCCCTGATCTATGGTAAGTGGTAAGGCCGAATGGACCTCTCAGGTAGGTTTTTTATCTTTCTTCCCCTCCCCCCTCCCCCCCCCCCCCACCCCGCCGCCGAGGGCAGACCCTAAAAATGACACTTCAATAACTTTTATTATTTACACAATGAACCGTGTCAAAATGAACCGACAGTATCAATCTTACGACAATGACCGAAAAAAATCACCATGATCTGTTTAAGATTCTGCAGCTTTTTTTTTGATAAACAACTAAACCTTTTTGAGATTGGTGTTCCTTTGATGTGAATGAAAATCATCATCCCCGCCCCCTAAAAAGGTTGGTTGGCCCGTAAAATAGGGTTTCTGTTTTCGTCACATATAAAAGTTATATTTATATTACTTTCCCGATCACTTTAGCTTTTTATTCGTGCCCATCAACAAATTTTGATATCAGAGAAAGAACACTACACCATATTTTTCTCATTATTTCTGTAAAATGTTTGGCGCAATATATGTTCCATTTTAGACGTTAAGGCCAAAATGCAGTACTGCCAAAAGGTGGTTAACCACCTGGCCAGTTTGTGCACTACTCAATGGGAAAATTGCATGTCATCTTGTGCTTCTAGAATAAGAACTATTGGTGTTATGCAACTCAAACTTTGGAATACAACTATTTTAAGGATGACCCTGCATGTAGAATAGAAAGTTGAAAATCGAACCAGCAATCAGAACACTTAGCTGTAAATCACCATTTTAAACTCAAAGAATAGGGTAAAACACCATTATTCTTTCAAAGAATAGGGTAAAACACCATTATTCTTTCAATGAATAGGGTAAAACAACATTATTCTTTCAACATGATAAATGAACATGATGAAATGAGTCTCGATGGATATCATTTGACCATACATTCAAGGCTCAAGATAAGCGGGCGCTGGGCGATTTTTACCCCTCAGTCCTCCTGCCATAGCGCCCGGTAATGCTAAAAAATAAACAACCGAGCGCTGATATTTTGTCCAAGCCAGCGCCCGTTGATGATCGGTAAGCTTGCCTAAGACATCGAATTTCGATTTGACAATACGATTTAATAAAAAGTTAGCTCCCGGTAGACTGAAAGTCAAGAGTAGTTCCTGGTTCCTGGTTCTCAATAAATCCCATGATCCGGGCGCTACTTTTGAAAAAAAACACCTATTATCTTGAGCCTTGCATACATTTGAATCTGATCCAACTAAAGCTAAACAAGTATTTTGACCAGATCAATGTCCGCTCCGCTCTTGTGCAGTCAAGTAATGGTTCAAGGATTAAGATGGTAAAGGTTGACCAAAAGCAGACCGTGTGACCGGTGATCTGTAAATTTGTCTGCATTAAAGTATCGTTGAAGTATTTAAAGTGGAAATACTTCACCGATGGTTTGTTTCTGCAGATAAGTACAATAATTTGGTTGTAGATATCATTATTTAACAAAGCCAAGCTGCAAAATGCAGATAATTTAATGTGGGCCACTGTGTGTACTAAAGTTAAAAGCGTAAAGGCCTTCTCAGAAACCACCCTTAAAAGTATAATATGTGATCTTTTCCAGGGAACGTCCTCAATCCTCGAGAAGAAAAAAATTGAAGCAGATTTTCTTGCAGATTTACATATCTGATCATAAATCGTAAATACATTCCAAGTTACAGGGCGATACGATTCCTAATTACATCAAGATCATGGTTTTAGAGTGAAAATAAACCGACAGTTTATATTTTCACTCTAAATTCACTCTATAACCATGATTTTGAGCTAATTAGGAATCGTATTGCTCTGTAACTCGGAATATATTTATGATTTATGATTAGAAATATAAATCTGCAAGAAAATCTGCTTAAAAAAAACAATTCAAGGATTGAGTGCATCTCCTGGAAAAGTCACATAATATACCTTTAAAAGGGGTGTTAACACAAAAATATGAAATTGTTGAGCGCTGTAACTTTTGAACTATTAATGCGATGTATACATTTTTAATAAGGATGTGAGTCCATTTGTGTATCAAATTTCACTTAAAATGCTGATTTTTTTAAAATTTTGACAAAAATAAATCACTTTTATGGCTCAACATTTTTCGGACAATGTAACAAAATCAGTTTTTGGTTAAAAAAATGCAGAAATTGCATCAAATCATCTAAAGGCACTTCTCTGGAAGCGGTCCACCCGTAGAACTAGAGTTATTTTCATCGGCTTAACAAGGATTTTGCTTTGCAATTACAACCTTTAACAATCTTTAAAGGATTAAAGTTGAATAGAAAAATTGTAACAAGGTCTAAGACAATTTGGAATTAATTTGTGGAAATCACCAATATTGATGAAGAAAAAAAATCTTAAATTTCTTTTTGATTACCTGCATATAGATATCTGCATTAGGCTTTTTGAACCCCGGTAGTTATTTGGTTATTTACAGTTACAGTACATTTCAATCAATGACAATTTAACAAAGAAAGAAAGAAAGTAATTAGCAAGAACTAATATCATAACAACAATAAAAACACCCAACAACAAAACAAGCAAACAAATAAACAAACAATCAAAACAAATAAACTGCATTTGGTCGGTCTTTATGCAAGCAACACTAATTAAACCTTGTTTAAATGCTTCCAATACATGGATTAATGGCTCACTCAGCTACTTTACTTAATAGAGACATTTACACAAAGCTAATGCGCACTTGCTATATGACACCTTTCATTGGTCATTATACATGTAAAGATCCAACTAATTAATGATTAATTAATAATAAAGTGGATTAGCGCACCTGTCTTCAATTCCATTGTTCAACCAGAGATCATCAAAAGTAGGGATGATCATCTGTATTAAAATAATATACAAAACGTTTACTATGTCTGTCTCACTCGCACCTGTATTGCTCAATGTTTGAAAAGCCTGCTAAGGAATATGGATACTGATAGATTGTTGCGAAAATAACTTGTCTGTATACTGGATGTATTGTTATATTATATCTTTTGATAAAACGCATCGGTGGAAATTCAAATCCTTCAAACATTTTGACGACTATTACATTATTGCATGAATTCACCGATGCGACTTACATGTAGGCCTATGTAACAATATTTAAACAGTATTTTATACAACTGTTTCACTCAGTAATTTATAAGACCTAAATTCAAACCGCACTTGGGACAATCAGTTTATGTTTTCAAATCGATACTAGTTTCTGGGAGTGAGAGTGTTGAATTATGTATATCTGTTGAGGAGTTATTTCATGACACAGCTTGAGACTACACGGCATTTTATGAAGGTTCCTTTTGATCAATTTTAATCCGAGACACACATAGCTTCAATTCAAAATATTGGCTTAGGGAGTGTTCATAAATACTTTAGTGGGGGCTGGATAATTATAGGGGGGGGGGGGGGGGCCAAAAAAGTTTTGATATACCAAAAATGAAATTATCCAGCCCACCCCACCAAAGTATTTATGAACGGTCCCTTAGCTGTCCCTGTAATTTAAATGTCACTGATTGAATGAACATGCTGCTTCCATGTTCAGTCTATAAGTATAGTCCCTGTCATAATTTCTTGGACATAATTCGCGCTATTTCACGCGAGCGTATTTTGTTGTTGTTCGCGGAGCTGCATCCAAATGCATGAAAAGCGCGTACAAGTTTGCATGCATGCGCGTGTTGACTTCGCGATTGACCAATGAGGACGCGCGATCATTTTAAAATCGCCCGGTACGCACTACCGGGTTTACGCATGTACGCTAATACGAATGTACGCAAGCACGCACGTATTAGTTGAATTTTGTCCAAGGTATTATGACAGCGACTATACATGTAGGCAGGCCTGGCAATAGCACCTACCCACCCGTCCATAGGTAACTTTTGCGTCAGGCAGGTGAAGATACCAAAGTACCCACCCTACTGGCGGGTAAACATTTTCAAACTCACAGTGTAAGCGAGTTACCCTGCCTGGTGGAATTTCTGTGGGGCAGGTTTTTTTGTGAGCTACCTGCCGTGAAAAAAAGCCTGAAGCTCCAGCCTTGTTAAAGTAGGTATAGTGGTCAGTTAGATGCTGCTAGCACAGCTCTATATAGGTGCAAGGATATAGCCTATAGGTGTGGCTGAATTAAAGTTGATCTCTTAATTCTGCTCACCGCATGTAAGACCAAAATGGCACTCCGTCATCAATATGGTCTTTAAAAAGGAATCAGTTATAATCCATATATGACAAAGACAACAAACCATGACCTTCGCTTTATTATACCTGGGGTGGGGTATGATTGTCAGAGCGTTTTCTAGATATGCGCAGCTTATTTCAAGATGCTTCTGCTGAACTTTGGAACAATTTACCATATCATGTTAAATCCGCCAAAACTCTTGAACAGTTCAAGTCATTGCTAAAAACTTACCTATTTAATGTTAATGTTTAATTTATTTTTGTTTTGTCTTTTGTTACTCATGTTACTGTGTGTTTTTGTTTGTGATAGCGCATAGGGACTTAATTGTGTTATGCGCTCAATAAGTATGGTTTTATTATTATTATTATTATTATTATTATAGTGCCCGGGATTGTAATGTGTTTGTACTCTTTTGTGATATAAGAACTCATTGTGGTATTGATTCACAACTGATGTGTCTATCACTAGAATATGCACACACCAAGAGATATTCAAATGAAGGGATGATCGTTAGAGTGAAAGTTCATCTGTGTTGGTAATCAAATAATTTGAAATTGATCTTTCGTTCTCAACACAGGATAATAATTACCTGGAATTTTCAGGTGTTGCTACACCTTTCATCAGCAGACTAATTACTGAACCGACGAACTTGACCTTTCGGAAATGTGACGTCAGAATCGGGTCATGGACTTCGAGAAAGGGGTCAAGGAGGCTATTCACATCAGAGCCAACCAACCATCACTCAACAAAGACGGTCAAGGAGGCTATTTACATCAGAGCCAACCAACCATCACTCAACAAAGACGGTGGGGGGGGGGGGGGGGGGGGGGCAATACCAATTGCTGAGAGTCTGTGACCCGATTCTGATATCACATTTCCGAAAGGTCAAGTTCGTCAGTTCGATTCATTAGTCTGCTGATGAAAGGTAATTATTATCTTGTGTTGCGAACGAAAGATCAATTTTAAGTTAAATTAAGGGATGATAAACATTTTTAACAACTAAAATTATTGCATGAATTATTTATGTAACAATATTTAAAAAGTGTTTTAATACAACTGTTTCACTAGGTGTTTATTACACCTAATCTTGAACCCACGAACACTTAAAGGTATATGACCCGATCACTTTTTTGGGGCTATGATCTTGTTTTCACATCAAGATATTTTGGTATCAGAAGAATCCCCATATTTTTCTCATTATGTCTGTAAAATATTAGGGGCCAGAAATGATCATTTGGAAATTATAGGCTAAAATGTGGTGAATTACTGCCAAAAGTGGTTAACCACCAACCAGTCTGTGTACTACTCAATGGGCACATGTCTTTTGACCTTGCGCTTCTAAAAATAGAACCATTGGAGTTATGCAACTGAAACTTCGGAATGCAACAATTTTAAGGATGACCTTTCATGTAAAATAGAAAACATCAAGTTGAAAATCGGGTCATCTACCTTTAAGACAATGAGTGTATCTTTTCAGATAGATGATAGTTTCTGGGAGTGAGAGTGTGACGGGTTATTTATTACTGTTGAGGGTTTATTTATTTCATGACAGCGCTAGAGGCTACGTGCACATCCTTTTATAATGCTTCCATATGATCAATTTTTAATCGGAGACACACATAGCTTCAACATAAAATACCGGCTAAAGCCATCCCTTTCATTGTAAAGTCACTGCACCCACTGATGTTATGTCCAGTCTTCAAGTGAAATCAAGTGTAGAGGTTATCCGTGTTTGCCATCTTGTCGGTATTTCCAGACAAGATACACTTGTTTCATGATATGTATTTGGTAACTCGGTGCAGCAATTAATTGAATGTCATGCACCAATTCAACTGAATGTAGAACAGGCTGGGTGGCGGGTGCGATTCCCTTTTGTAGTCCGTTCGGTTTGGCTACATGGATAACATCTATAGTACTTTGCTCTGTGTTTTTTTGTAAAGAACTTTGCACCATCTATGTAGAATCAACAGTGGTGTCCAATGTATAACCCTAACCGGGCTTTTAACAGGGATTACAATTTTGGAAGAGAAAACACCAACTAAATATCTGTGGACTCTCCACACATCGGCTCGGCTCGTAGTATCCACTAAGCCACGAACCTCGGCTACTCGTTCGCGCAGTATACCGTGCTCACTAAATAGACTCGGTTGATTATGTCATCGAAAACTGTCCCCACATGCGCTTGGAATTGCAAAACAATTGCAAAAATTCACCAACTTTCACAAATTGTTCAAACAAACGGAATAAAAAACCTGACCAACCCTACCTGAGATGTCCGTTTGCCTGTAGAACAGGTTTTTTTGGTTGCCTAATCAAACGAATCTCTATTTCATAATTTCATTCCCTAATCTACCGTACATCATGATGTTGCATATTAGGTCTGAGGATAATTTGTGTATAGTCATGTGGGTGTCAACCCAATTGTTTTATTGTAATTCTTATAAATCCATTTAAAGGCATATTATGGGATCTTTTCCAGGGGGCGTCCTCTATTCATGATTTTTTTAGAAAGTAGAATTTCTTGCAGATTTTCATTTCTGATCATAAATCATACATATGATCCGAGTTACAGAGCAATGCGATTCCTAATTACTTCAAAATCATGGTTTTAAGAGTTGAAAATAGATTGTTCGCTAGCGAACAGTTTATTTTCACTCTACGTAAAAACCATGATTTTGAAGTAATAGGAATTGTATCGCTCTGTAACTCAGAATATATTTATGATTTATGATCAGAAATGTAAATCCCCAAGAAAATCCACTTTCCAAAAAAATCATGAAAAGAGGGCGCCCCCTGGAAAAGATCACATAATATGCCTTTAAGGGAAAAAGTTGTTTTGTTTATTTCAGCCACCGACTCTCAGTTTTCAATTTTTAATGAAACTTTTACTGCATACAAGAATACCCTAATAAAAAATCCTTTAAAAAAATAATTTTGCCTTTTCTAAATTGTAAGATTTATATGTGTGCAATGGTATCACATACACTTTGAACATTTCTAAAACATGATTATTTAACAGAACTTGTTCAACCATATGTGCCAGGGCATCGCGGGCTACGCTCTTCAAAACAAGGTCTTCTTCGGGAAACATTGGCTAAGCATCAGTGGGGACAGCGAAGTTTTCAAGTCGCAGCACCAAAACTATGGAATAGCTTGCCTGAATATGTGAAACTGTCAAACTCTGTACATATTTTTAAGAAAAACTTGAAGACATATAATTATTTGTACTCTGAAGCATTTGCTTGATGTGACTCTCCTCATCTTTGTTCTTATGGCTAGTGTGTTTATGTTATTTTGGTTGTTATGCAGAGAAGCGCCATGAGCGTCGCTTGCGGCGGATACCAGCGCTTTATAAATTACCATTATTATTTTTATTAAAGTCCGTTTTGAGTCAGGAAAATATACTTGTGATCGTAAATACCTTATTTCGATGTCTCTTCTTTTCAACATTTGTAAAACATTTATTGCCCACCAGCTTCTATAGAAAGATGTGGAGGATAAACCAATATATTTAGTTTTGATCTTATTTAAAGAAGAAAAAAAGAGAAAAAAAGAAAGAAAAGAATAACAAATTGCCCCTCCCCTACCAACTGTTTCCCCTACCATACCACCTACAATCTTGTTCAAAACCTGTTGGGACACTATACACATGTGCATCAAATATATTTCAAAATGAGTAAAATGCTGTCAGTTGAAAGTATGATAGTCAAAAATAGTTTATGTAAAGCTGCCATCCCTCCCCCCCCCCCCCCCCCCCCCCTCCCCGAACCAATGTTGGGGCTGATATAACACAGCCCGTTGCCGGACGATGCTTTTATATGGACCAACATTGAGTTTAGGGGGAGGGACCACCGTTTCACAGGACTTGCAGGAAGTGTCCCAACAGTTTTGAACATGATTGTAGGTTTACTCTGTACTTCAATCATGTTTCAAACGCTGCAAAACAAACCATTTGATTTTGAGCGTTTCTTATGATGTAGGATAAGTCATATCATAAATAGTTAACACTTTCCACATGGCTATCAATATTAGTTTTACCTTGGTTTTACCATTAATATACAAACCCGATATTTAAGAACCCATATTTCAAAATCTTATCTCACGAATTACAGAACCAATACTAGGCATGTTTGTACTTATTTCAATGTATTTTTCACGATAATTCCAAATATGGTGATGAGATTCAATAATTTTGACATTTTGTGAGATTTTGGAACTGTCATCTGCAGAAGACAGCCGCGTGCAAAGTGTTAAGGAAGCAATTCACATCCTGTGTAGGTAATCATAGAAAGATGTATGAGGTAATTAAGGTTTGAGCTTAATACTGTGATCATTATGACTAAAATAAATATTAATAAGCATTACTGACTTTTTGACTCCAGAGGGCTAGAGTCAGCAATATTATCAGACTCAGTTGTTACTCAGACCAGAGGCCAGGGGGTGGGGGTGTACTCACACATATAAGGTATACAGGTATGGGTTGTGCAAAAAAATCCTCCTAAACTATAAACATGGGGCATGATTTGTGCTTGAAAACCATAAACATGGGTCCCAAATTGCAACAACAACAAAAATCCAAGTCATATCAATAACTTTTTTAGGAAAAACACCATACTCTATTTGGCGTCCTATGGACAGTAGCGTAACTTAACAGGCGCACCTTTTATGCATGTGTATGTATCTTCCGCCTTTGAACGCTCGTGTGCATACGTCGGTGCTTCGAGTAGGCGCGCGCTTTATGTGCTGCAATTAGTAGAATACGCAGTTACATTGTACGTCACCGTCTCGTGATGGCCAAATAGACTTTAGTGGGTCAGGATTTCAAACCTCCAGCAGCACATCCTGTCAAAATGAATTTGAGTACCCCACCTCCCCCTCCCCGGGACCAGTGGTGAGTTCAGGAAAAGGAGTTTCATGTTGGGAAGTTTTGAGGGAAGGAGACTAGAAAATCAATCTTTGGATGGGAACCTCTGAGCTTCTTAAGATAACGCAAGATGCTAATTTCAGTTATTTGCCTATCACAAGTCACATCCAAATTGCACCCACCAAACCAAGTTTTTAAGGATATGTGACTTTTATACCCAAACTACAATCAAGGAAAATAATAGTTGGCACACTTGACGCAGCTTATTACAACTATCCCACCTGTGCTCGCAATTGATATCAGACTTGGGACTGTTTAATAGAAACAGAAATCTCCCCCTGTCTTATCCTTCCCGCACCCATCAATCAATGTTGGGGGAACTGCCAAGGCTTCTGATAACATGACTCGGATCAACATTGCCTCGGGGGAGAGGGTGGCGCTTTACCCATTAATTCGAACACAATGTGGCAACCTTTTTCCCCTTGATTGTAGCTTCAGTGTCTTCCTTGTGCCCTACTGACAGGACATACAGATATTATCAAATTAAGAGTGAAATTCTGGTCACACCAGCGCTGGGAATTGAACCTGGGTTGCCTGCTTGGAAGTCTGACGCCTACCTGATTGTGCCACGAATCAGCTTCAAAAATCTTAAGACTTATGATTTTCTTTGTCATGTTATAGCCTGCCTTATCATGCCATAAGATAGATTCGGGAAGTGCACGCCACTATTACCTAGTAAACCAGTGGCGGATCCAGAATTACAATTTACGGGGGCTGGGGGGGGGGGGGGGGGGCGGTAGCGATATTGTTTTCCCATAACCGGCAACAAAAATTGCATGGTACAAGTCAAAAATGTACCGACGGAACCTGCCTATGCCTCTGAAAAATGATACACAAAAGTGATACACAAAAAAGGACTATTGTCAAATGTTATGGGGGGGGCGCCCGCCTACTCCCCCCCCCCTGTATCCGCCACTGTAAACTAAGAATGGTGGTTAATAGAGAAGAGTCAGGGATACTATTAATTTTGGGATAGGAAACTCCTATACTGTGCATACGTAAATGACAGGTCACATTTTCTAGGTTATTTTATTGAGCTCATCCAGGATCTTTAACTTTTGTTTACATAGAATTATTGCAAAAATCTTGAAAATTGTGCAGTTTCGAAAATTATCATAAAAACCTTACGTGCTGCAGGGTTTTGTGATTAAATCATGTTTAATTGTTTGCTTTATACATTTTTAGCTCGGTTTGTCACTTCCCTTTAAATATACACCATTTTTAGCTCGGTTTGTCACTTCCCTTTACATACATCATACCGCTGTTGTTTGTGTCTGACAGACTTGATGCAAGCCTGTATCTAAGCAGACGACAGAGAGCGCTACAGCGCCCTCAAGATATGATCACACAAAAGTTAAAGTTCCCTGATAAAGTAGCTTCCGATCAGCAATTTGAGTTGCACACCCCTAGGTAGGGTTCTCAAGTTGGCACATACTTATAAACTTCCCCCTCCCTTGCCATTCCCCATGTTAAAAAACAAGGTCTTCTAAAAAACTGGCCGAAACGCCTAACTAAAAAAGGATGCATGAAACCAAGTTGACTCACTGATAAACAGCTACGTAGCTACGAATATCGGTGCAAATTAGTAGTACAACAAATCATACTTAGTGATATTTGTCATCAGTTGGTATTATTCATCATAGGGTATTTTGCATGTTTCACTATCTGTCCCCATCCTAAGTATGACTCCTTCTAAATATGATTTTCGTGTTAATTTCTGCATCGCTTACCAGAGCTCAAAAGCACACTTCTTTGTGCTTGTTCTTATCTACTCTTTCTCATCTATCTTGCCATTCGTTTAATATTTTGTACAAATGCAATATTCCCTTGAAATTTGAGGTGAAATTCTAAGCCAATTCACTTTAACGGTACTCGCGATGTTTATCGAAATCAGCACCATGTTTTATTATAATAGACTCGTTTCAATACATTCGTAAAGTTCGTAAAAAAGTGATATGTGCGTATAAGATGTTGGCGATAGGAATGAGACTATATTCACCCCACCAATCATTCGAGATGCACTCCATTCACTCCATACAGCAAATGAAATTGACAGTTTCTCGCAATACAATTTCCCCATGTATACGTTGGTAGGGGAAAAAAACAAAAAACCAACGTATGGGTTTCCTGTACTAGCAAATTAGTACAGGGCCTTATACATGTATGTAGGCCTACATGTATTTATCCATCGAGCGAGTTATCATACCATAGTATGGCCAACAGTATGGCCCATTACTTTTCAATGGGAATTCACATCACTATCGCACACACAAAAGCCTCCCAACCAAAACTTGTTTACATTTCGTTATCGGCCAGTGCAGTGCATTGCGTGTTGTTGAGGGGCTAGGCTCCGTAATGAGAGTGTATTTCCGGTAACAACATGAACGATGCAAGCATGAAGGTGGCCTTGTCGATTGTTACCAAGGATACTGGTATCCAATCACTGATCGTTTAACGACGACGTTAGTCGCGAATCCAAAAATACTGCCCAATACTGATGTTACAAATTACTCGATTGGACGTAATTGGACGTGAATATAATTATCTTATAAGTCAAGCCAATCATTAATCGTACTTATGACGTAGACCGAGTGGTGAAACTGACTGAATATTGAGCTATCACGTGATAAATCTCGCCTCAAATGTGCCGCAACGCTTAGGCGTTTCGGCAAAAAGAGTTTTATGAGAGTAAATACATGTAGCCCTAACATGGAACAGGCTCATAATGACTAATCCCAACAATATGATACTGAAGTTGATTAAACGATTAAGATTGATGGAATCAATCATTAATTGATGTGTGTAAGACAAATGGTGGGTCTAGCCTAATTGAATTTCATAATCATTTTGTAATATTATAGTGCATACTGTAGCTGTATTATGAATCAGTCATCAAATCTACCTTTTTATCACGCATCAGGTTTAAAAGTAAAAGGTTTTCTTACAAAATCAAAGTCGGAGATTAATTAATTTATTTCGCGGATACTTTATTTCGCAAATTTAGAATCACTGCTATTTTAGCAGGCATTTATTTTCGCGAATCTGGAAATTTGACGGTAACTTTCAATGAAAAATTGTCAATTTCGTGGGTATTTAATTTCGCGAATCCACATCCCTCGCGAAATTCCCGAAATAAAATCTCTCACAAAATTAAGTTGTTTTATAGTAGTGAAAGAAACTTGGGCTATAGTATAGCGTTAGACTATATAACAGCGCTATCATCAATCTGAACCTGAGACTATCGATTGTGTGCATATATATTGCGGGTTTCACTTTAGCATAACAAATTGTGACTACCAGAATTCTTTTAATCAAACGGATTGTTGTTAGTACAGGAAAATGAGGATTAACATAAAATCTTGTATAATATTGTGACCAATCAAGTCAAAAAGGACATGTCAGCAAACAATTAAGTTGTTTTTACAGTACTGCATTTTTTTTTGTAGGTCTTTCCCCAAATTACCCAAGGTTCATTTCACTGTTCTTTGCTTTTATTAACACATTTTTCAAAAGTGAAATTTATTTTCCTAGCACAATTTCTGTTATACATGCTTGTGTGACATGCCAGTCCACGATAAGGTGTTATGAAAAGATGGAGTCTTTGATTTGGCTCCATTTACAGAATTCACATAGGTCAATGATACTTTTCAAATTGTTCTGATTAAAAAAATGTGTGAAATAAAAAATCATTCTACATTTGTCAAAATAATTTTGCTCCCCCCCCCCCCCCATCTAGTCACAGTTACCTAACAATTAATGTGAATTATGTGTTAAAGAAAAAAAAGTTTTTTGCAAGTCTTATACTCAATCAATACATCCCCTTATGACTGCAATCATCTGTTTCGAATAATCATCATCATCAGTAGCTAATGGTAAATACATTTCATCAGTTTGTCAATTTATTCAAGAAATGAACCCCCAACCAGCCTCAATGCCTGCTCCATTTCTCTTTCATTACTGTGGGATTATATATCTCGGATTTGAAAAGAAATCACAATGTTCCAAGACTGTGAGATGTAATTGGATATAGTGTATCCTGTATGTATCCAACTGTGTTCATTTAAAGGAGCACTGAGAGATGGCCAAGAAAAATGAAATTTGGAAGGAAAACATTTGTTTCAATAGATAGGGTACGGAGAGATAGGGTACGTAGGAACCCTGAAGTGTAATAATTTATGGGAACAGGGTTGAATGATGGCGCTAGATAGAAATTCGGTTGAAGCAATTTATGTGGCGAGTGATGATGATAATTTTGATGTGATCTATATCGAAATGACCAAATCGTGAAATATAACACGATAGATGGCGAATTAAGGTAAACAGTTTCAGATGGTGGTTAGTATATGCCCAAGTATTTTTACGTAGGTGCAAAAAAACCTAATTTCCACGAAAATTGATACATATCTCTATCTCAGTGTCCCTTTAAGGACATCATGAACCCTTTAATTGAGTTCAATAAATCTTTTCCAACATCAGTGTACTGTATATCATGTTAAAACAACCTTCATAAATACATATTTGAACTTGGCATCTACTGTGTGACTGCTGGTTGAGAGGAATCTTAATTGATACATAAAATGATTCTGCTGCTCATTTGCAATGGCGGTGGGAGCAAACAATTTTAGGAATGGGTAATTTTTTATAATTTTGAAACATTTTACATTCAGGCTTTGAAATATCCAAAATGGACAGTTTTTAGAGTTATAATAATTAGGGCTGTGAATGTAGAGCAAAAGGGTTACAAATTCAAAAAAAGATATGGGCCCCTACTAAAAACCAAGGCCCACTATTTTGGCATACCTCACTAAAAGAGTTTTAAAAGAAATAGTGTATGTTGATCAATTAACATTTTCTCTGTTTCTATTCATTTTTCAGGTTCTACTAGTTGTAAACATTAGCGGATCATCCACTAGTTCGAAAGGTAAGATTTGGCATAATATGTGTGACCCATTATATCAAAAGATACTGAAAGTAAGACTCTAATCTCAGATAAAGCCTGTACTACATGTAGGAAAAAACCTATTTTCTATGGGCCTGACTGACCCATATTTTTCTAATTTGAGAAGAAAAATGAAATTGATTTAAAAATAGCTATAAATGCACTTGCACAAATTTGAGCACCAATAACCATGACGTCATTGATCCCGGGACTTTCAATCACTGCGAATTAGTTAAAATGTTTAGAGATGGCAGTTTTTATTCGTTTTTATGATCAAGTATGAAGTTTTGTTCTATATAACTACACTATTTGGGCTCGATAATTATTTTTCTAACATATAATGTACAATGTTGTGCTTGCTGGACACAGTGAAACAGTGCCTGATATTCACGTAATTGGCATTACATTATTTGATTACATCAATGGATTTCACATTCATAACGAATTTGCTAATCTTAGAAATACACCCATGTTTTTTAATCACTACAGATTGTAAACTTTGATAGTTTTTCAAAGAGAGCATGATTTTGTGGGTTAGTATTTTGTTTCATTGGCCAACAGGCAACTTCCTCCTCAGCAAGCAGTAGTAAGTAGCAATGAGACAGATCTCAATGTGGTGTTGTCAACCTTGGGGGAGGGGGCACCCCAGGGGGGGGGGGCACAACTTTCTTTTGGACAGGTATGTGTGGCACCGATTTTCAAAAAAAATGAATGAATCGTGTATGAGTGAACTGATCATCACTGAAATAGGGGTCTATAGAGTGGCTAGAGGATGAGAAAGCACCCTATCTTGTGGTGTTCAAACGAGGGTCTTTTGAAACAGCCCTACCTTGTGGTGTTCAAATGAAGGTATTTTGAAACAGCCCTACCTTGTGGTGTATAAACGAGGGTCTTTTGAAACAGCCTTATACCTTGTGGTGTTCAAACTAGGTATTTTGAAACAGCCCTACCTCCTGGTGTTCAAACGAGGGTCTTTTGAAACTGCCCTACCAATTGCGGTGTTCAAACAGGGTCTTTTGAAACAGCCCTACCTTGTGGTGTTCAAACTAGGGTGTTTTGAAACAGCCCTACCTTGTGGTGTTCAAACGAGGGTCTTTTGAAACAGCCCCACCTTGTGGTTTTCAAACTAGGGTCTTTTGAAACAGCCCTACCTTGTGGTGTTCAAATGAGGGTGTTTTGAAACAGCCCTACCTTGTGGTGTTCAAAAGAGGGTCTTTTGAAACAGCCCTACCTCGTGGTGTTCAAACAAGGGTCTCAAGAAACAGCCCTACCTTGTGGTGTTAAAACAAGGGTCTTTTGAAACAGCCCTACCTCGTTGTGTTTAAATGGAGGATCTCAAGAAACAGCCCTACCTTGTGGTGTTCAAACAAGGGTCTTTTAAATAGCACATTTGTTAGCTGATTTCTGAAATAAAAGACGGCAAAAACGCTGAATTTCATATACGATTGTGTGAAAAATATGGCGTGAAAAGCAAACATTTGACCATGAGGCAGAACTGGGAGACAGTGGCCGAGGTGTGAATGTAAACTCTAGAGGGAACTAAAAAGAGGTGTGAGAAGGGGATCTTAACACTTTCCACGCAGCTAGTAGTTTTACCATGGTTTTACTATACAGAAAATAGATTTGTCAGAAACCTTTCCCAACTTTCAAAGTCTAGAATTACTGAAACAATACTAGGCGTGCTTGTACTTATCTTAATGCATTTCTCATGGTAATTCCAAATACGGTGATGCAATTCAATAATTTTGACATTTTTGAAACATTTTGTGACATTTTGGAACTTAGACGACTGCTGCGTGGAAAGTGTTAAGCGCCGCACGTCCCCATATGGAATTTCAAGGTTAGTGCGCCCCCTGGTACGTGTTTTCAAATCAAGATTATTGACAAGGAAACCAATGCTAGATTGATACAGGAAGCTAGACGAATCCGTGGAGAGGAAGGTGTGCCATGTGCATGGATTATGGCCGGTAAACGAGGGACCTTTTACCTAGCTACTAAGTTGGTGCACAACAACACAGGCAAAACGGAGTATATATATAAAAAGGAAAGACTCTCCATAAATATTTCCATTTTTGAGGCTCTCTAAGGTCATTTCTGTTGTTAGGTGTCTGTATTTTAGAAAATCTGGGAAGCCATTTCTTGATAATTTTCGAACAGAAATGGAGAAATTGATATATAGGTAAGGGGACAGGGGAGGGGATTCCTCTCTCTCTCTTCTATGGTACTGCTTAGCCATATTTTGATCCCCAACTCTCCCAGACTTATGATAATCTACCTGGTATAACTCTGGGAAAAGTAGAGAATGGAGATTAAAATGTTTGGAGCAAGGACAAACAATTGGTGTTTTTTTAAGTTTATCCAGATTATCCTGAGCTGGCCTTTGTGTTATGTTTCGATTTGTTTGAGCGTTTTAAAGCCATTAGTATTTCAACAAATCTAAATGCTCTGTGAGGCCATTTCAATTTTTTTTTTTTTTGGGGGGGGGGGGGGTCGGGGGAGCAGAGGGTAATCCAACTCCCTGAGGATGCCATTGGCTGTATTTGCAATTTGGAAGTAAGACTCTAATCTCAGATAAAGCCTGTACTACATGTAGGAAAAAACCTATTTTCTATGGGCCTGACTGACCCATATTTTTCTAATTTGAGAAGAAAAATGAAATTGATTTAAAAATAGCTATAAATGCACTTGCACAAATTTGAGCACCAATAACCATGACGTCATTGATCCCGGGACTTTCAATCACTGCGAATTAGTTAAAATGTTGAGAGATGGCAGTTTTTATTCGTTTTTATGATCAAGTATGAAGTTTTGTTCTATATAACTACACTATTTGGGCTCGATAATTATTTTTCTAACATATAATGTACAATGTTGTGCTTGCTGGACACAGTGAAACAGTGCCTGATATTCACGTAATTGGCATTACATTATTTGATTACATCAATGGATTTCACATTCATAACGAATTTGCTAATCTTAGAAATACACCCATGTTTTTTAATCACTACAGATTGTAAACTTTGATAGTTTTTCAAAGAGAGCATGATTTTGTGGGTTAGTATTTTGTTTCATTGGCCAACAGGCAACTTCCTCCTCAGCAAGCAGTAGTAAGTAGCAATGTTCAAACGAGGGTCTTTTGAAACAGCCCCACCTTGTGGTTTTCAAACTAGGGTCTTTTGAAACAGCCCTACCTTGTGGTGTTCAAATGAGGGTGTTTTGAAACAGCCCTACCTTGTGGTGTTCAAAAGAGGGTCTTTTGAAACAGCCCTACCTCGTGGTGTTCAAACAAGGGTCTCAAGAAACAGCCCTACCTTGTGGTGTTAAAACAAGGGTCTTTTGAAACAGCCCTACCTCGTTGTGTTTAAATGGAGGGTCTCAAGAAACAGCCCTACCTTGTGGTGTTCAAACAAGGGTCTTTTAAATAGCACATTTGTTAGCTGATTTCTGAAATAAAAGACGGCAAAAACGCTGAATTTCATATACGATTGTGTGAAAAATATGGCGTGAAAAGCAAACATTTGACCATGAGGCAGAACTGGGAGACAGTGGCCGAGGTGTGAATGTAAACTCTAGAGGGAACTAAAAAGAGGTGTGAGAAGGGGATCTTAACACTTTCCACGCAGCTAGTAGTTTTACCATGGTTTTACTATACAGAAAATAGATTTGTCAGAAACCTTTCCCAACTTTCAAAGTCTAGAATTACTGAAACAATACTAGGCGTGCTTGTACTTATCTTAATGCATTTCTCATGGTAATTCCAAATACGGTGATGCAATTCAATAATTTTGACATTTTTGAAACATTTTGTGACATTTTGGAACTTAGACGACTGCTGCGTGGAAAGTGTTAAGCGCCGCACGTCCCCATATGGAATTTCAAGGTTAGTGCGCCCCCTGGTACGTGTTTTCAAATCAAGATTATTGACAAGGAAACCAATGCTAGATTGATACAGGAAGCTAGACGAATCCGTGGAGAGGAAGGTGTGCCATGTGCATGGATTATGGCCGGTAAACGAGGGACCTTTTACCTAGCTACTAAGTTGGTGCACAACAACACAGGCAAAACGGAGTATATATATAAAAAGGAAAGACTCTCCATAAATATTTCCATTTTTGAGGCTCTCTAAGGTCATTTCTGTTGTTAGGTGTCTGTATTTTAGAAAATCTGGGAAGCCATTTCTTGATAATTTTCGAACAGAAATGGAGAAATTGATATATAGGTAAGGGGACAGGGGAGGGGATTCCTCTCTCTCTCTTCTATGGTACTGCTTAGCCATATTTTGATCCCCAACTCTCCCAGACTTATGATAATCTACCTGGTATAACTCTGGGAAAAGTAGAGAATGGAGATTAAAATGTTTGGAGCAAGGACAAACAATTGGTGTTTTTTTAAGTTTATCCAGATTATCCTGAGCTGGCCTTTGTGTTATGTTTCGATTTGTTTGGGCGTTTTAAAGCCATTAGTATTTCAACAAATCTAAATGCTCTGTGAGGCCATTTCAATTTATTTTTTTTTGGGGGGGGGGGGGGTCGGGGGAGCAGAGGGTAATCCAACTCCCTGAGGATGCCATTGGCTGTATTTGCAATTTGGACCCCCCTCTCTGTCATAAGTCTCATTATTTTGTAAGATTAGGTTTGAACTTACAGAGGTGATAAAATTGATCAAACTATAGAGGGCAGCCTTTCAGTCTACTGGTTCGAAAGTTTAGTACAACTTTGTAATTAGCATAAGCCCCTTAGATTTAATCATTTCCCCCTCCAGGTCTGTTTATTTCAATGCAGTCACCTACTTTTAGGGGGTATGGTGGCATGCAATAAGCCCGTTTTCTGATGAATATTGGTTAGTCTTTCATTTTTTGGAAAACTTGCCAGGGGGAGGCACTTGTATTTAAAGGTGAATATCTTAAAAAAGGAATCCCCCCTCAGAATAACAATGTCTGTGCTTATTAACGGTGTCAACAAAAGCAAAAGAGTAGAAAGATACACAAAATGTTCAAGCAGAAAGTGGAAAATAATATGTTGAAATACTTGTTTAGGGCCACAAGAAAATTAATTAGAGTTCATCTTGATGGTATATATTTGAGGATTTACATGTGTATCCAATATAAGTGCCCTCCCCCTGAAGAAAATTTAAAGAAAACAAAATTGATGTAAGATTTCTTTGCTTTTAATTATGAGGTTAGTGAATAGAAGGTTGAATTGAAAAGCAGTCTATAAATTTTAAATTGTGTTTTTCCTGACCTCCCCTATTGTAAAGATAAATTCATAATTTGTCAGTATTGATGTTCATGAATAGAAGAAAGTATCCAGCTAAGAAGGTATTAACACTTTCCATGCGGTTATTATGTTATCATATTTCCTAACTTTCAAAGTCTATCTCAAGATTTACTGAACCAATACTAGGCATATTTGTACTTATTTCAATGCATTTCACATGGTGATTCCAAATATGGTAATGAGATTCAACAATTTTGACATTTTTGAAACATTTTGTGAAATTTTGGAATGTCGTCTGCAGACGTCTGCCGCGTGGAAAGTGTTATAACTATTTTCCGGCAAAATAATAAAAATAACTCTACTTAAAACACTCTGATCAGATATCTCCAAAGAAATTATAGACATTGCGTAAATTCATAAGCTCCTTTTTGCAATAGCTGCCTCTTGGTGTATCTTATGGAATGCATAACGTGTTGATAAACACAAAAGGGAGCTATTAAAGATGGCATCTTCTGGCCTGACAACTTGTTATGTCTATACAGATGACAGGAAACCATTATTGTTTCTAAGTCTGATTGAGAGAAAGTATCTCTTTCACATCCTCTAGACAGTGACGTCAGTGTGCATCTTGGACCGCAAAGCTTTACAAACGGTCTGGGATGGACTTGTCTGGTCATAAGTTTACCTCCTGTGCTTGACTAAAAATTGCTTGTGTATACAGAAGTTTAAAATAGGCTTTGTAGTTTGGTTTGTGGAAGGAAAAAAGCTTCTTGCGTACACATTAAAAAAAAAAGGTCTTGACTTTTAAAAAAAAGTCTGTATTTTAAAAAAAAGTCTGTAATTTGGCAGATAGAGCACTAAAGTTTATGCATGAAAATGTAAAATGATTGACTTCTTGCGGTGCTGGCAAATTGTTCCATTTTCGCTGGTTATAGGTTTAATCCCTGTGCTTCTCTTAAAATTAAAGTGCTTGTGTACAATCCTTTGTACAAAGACAGAAGCTGAGACGAATATACCTGAAGGGATAAGAAGCTCTATTCATTCCTGTTATGTGCAGCGGTGCAAGTCTAACACGGTTATTGTTATGCTTGATGCCAATCGATTATCATCATTCAATTAAATTTGTAGCACGACCTCATTATGTGAGTTACCGCGCTATTTCAAATTTAGTGTTATCCACACGTGTGTTACGATCTTCTTAAAAACCTGAATACACTGTAGTATCGGACGGTCACCGACATACAGACTGTGATAGATTTCTTATATGATTACGCATTTATATTGCTAGAATTATGGCATTTCATTAGAAGTTTGTAAATTAAAACCTACTAGAGCCATAGTTCAATACATAAACAATGTATTATGAAATTCAAAGTGCATGGTTTGTGTTTAGATTTATTATGAATTGAAATACAAATATTCAGATGTGGTTGAGCTGATACACTTATCTGTTGATGTATAAAAATACTAAATTTGTTGTGTTTCAATTCACATTGAATCATAATTCTAAACACAAATCATGAACTTTGAATATCATAATATATTGTGTATGGGTTGAAGTAGGGCACTAGTAGGTTTTAATTGGCATACTTTTTCTGAAATACCATAATTCTAGCAATATAAATTCGTAATCATTTTAGAAATCGATCACAGTCTGTATGCGCAATCATCATGATCATGGTTTGAACCCAGATGTGAGAGCAGGACAAATCGACGCATGCGTGTGCATGCGCACAGCCTGTTTTGTAGGTTCTGCTTGGGTTGGTTTGAGAACAATGCCGTGCAAGACCTGGTTCGTAGAATTGAATGGCAATACACGGAGCTGCCTATCCCTTCAGGTATATTCGTCTCAGACGGGAAGTCTGATAGGCTTTTGTTGTTCAGTTCATGGAAGGAAAACAGGTGTTTTTTCTAAGTTTCCTGCACACAATTTCTTTTGAATTTGGCAGATAGAGCTTTAAAGTTTATGCATGAAAATGTAAATTTATTGACTAACTTGCGGGGGTGCTGGCAAATTGGTCCATTTTTGTGTGACACTTTACTCTGTGTCGCTTACATTTGGAGTGGTTGACTTTAGATCATGTGATAGCTAAAATGTGAGCTGTTAGGTGAATCATACGTACGTAGGTAGGCCACTTAATGATGAATAAATTACATAAGAAGTTCAGCTGGGGTTCATCCCCTTATCACATTTATAAAAACATAATAGAATTCCAATGGAAATTCATCTCTGAGGATTTTAAAGTTGATCATTCGATCCCAGGAGGATAAGTGTTAAAGTTGTTATATAACTTTCATCAGCAGATTCATATAAACTCAATATGTGGACGGTGTGGGTAAATGGTAGTAACAACTGAAAATCATGGGTAATGATTATGTAGTGATGAGATGGAAAGATTTAGTTCAAATTATATATTGATAGGGGAAATTGGGATAGTTGGAATGTTAAATTAGTTGTAACATTTTTCATGACATCATGTATAATTAATTTCTAAAGTACTACCATCCAAATCACTGTAGCATACTGCTAAATTCACATGTCGGCAGTTTTTATTTTTGATATTTGTACATCATCTATAAGGCCAAGTAAAATAAATTACATGTTGCTCGTCCTGATTTTTTGAAGACCAGGAGGAGGCAGGGCTTTACTATTTACTATTTTCCCATTTTTTGCTATTTTTATTCCAAAATGGCCACCATCTTTAATATACACGCCATGGTATTTTTTTGTATTGTTAGAGTTACTGATGCAATCTAATGAAAAACAAATGATTTGTTTAAGTCCACTTTCTAAGTTCAGAAACAGTATAAAAAAGTGAGAGCCCAATTTTTTTTTTTTGAATTAAAATTTTTGTTTCCCCTTTTTGTTTCCCCTTTTTTTTAAATTATTTTGAATAGTAAATCGTAAAAAAAGGAGGCGGTGGGGACAAGCAACATGTAATTTATTTTACTTGGCCTAAAAGCAGGTGGAGAATACTACAGTATGGTCCAAACTCCTCTCAAATTGAATATCTACTTTTTAAGTTAAATATAAAAGCAATTTACTGGACATCCAAAGGGTTACATCAATGTGAATGAATGAATGAATTCTGGAATTGTGTAAGTATGTGTTTGTCAGGGTGCTAGATAAATATATGCTTCAAATGTTTCAAGTAAAGAATGCCATGCAAAGGAAATCTAATCTTTGCATTGGAATTGTTTAGGGAATTGGAGACTAGGAAGTGAAGAAGCTTAATATCGTCTAATATAATAATAAATGCCCAGGTACCTGCAGCTTAAGATGATTTTGGGTATGATCTGAACTGGTCTCAAAAGAGAATTTTTAAAGGTTACAATTATGAATAATCAGCAAGCCATGTCTAATTGAAGATTCAAGGGCCTAGATGGGGGTGGGGGCACTTGGATTCAAAGTTGTAAGCATCCGTGTGATGAAAATGCGAATTAAGGGCACTAGTGTTTTTTTGCTAAGGGTATTAATATCATCCAATTTCTGACAAAAGGGGTGTCATTTTTACCAATATGAATCTGCTTTAATGGTAGTGCATTCACACAGATCAGGCCCGTAAGCAGGATGTTTTAGGGGGGGGGGGGGGGCGTTTGTTATGGAAAAGGTACATTGGGTTTTTTTAAATCGTAAAAGGTTGCCCCCCCCCCCCAAAAAAAAAAAAAATTAAAAAATTAAAAAATTAAAAATTAAACAAATTAGTCATCTCAGAAAATGTTGAAAGGGTTTAGCCCAAAAAGGCCAGAAAATTCAGATTTGGTTACGGGCCTGACACAGATGCTTACAACTTTTAAACATGAGTGCCCACTCCCCCAGCCTAGATAGATAGAGACCATGTCCCTGGATGACACCACATCTGATGATAATTGGATGAAGTCATGCATTATATGACTATAAGATTGACTGAATATTGTCCCCTTTTCATACAAATATTAGTTGCTCACAAATGTGGTTTTCCACTGCGAATGTAAATTATGCTGGCTTATCAATTAAGATAGAGATAGGGATAGGAGCAAAACAAGTAAATATCAGAATATCTTCGATACGGCCACATGTTTTTAACCCTTTGCGTTATGCCTCCAGATTTATACATTTTACACCATCTAAGATTTGAATTAGCATATCGCAATAAACCATTTGCTCTACCCCCAAAAAAGTACATATTTTCTGAACGGAAATCTCATAAGGAATCCAAATTATGCAATTGACATTTATATAGGACCTAATGCTAACATTTTATGATTAACAATGTTCTAAAAATACTTTGTGAAATATACTATCTTGGGAAGTGAATGAGTACTGAGCCCGAAAGTGTAAGTTTCATATTGTTTTAGAGTTTACAAATAAAACAAAATTGGGTATGCACTCTACCCTGATTTAAACTGCATTTTTTAAACCCATATTATTTAATTTGAGAGCTTTCCAAAAATGTATACTTTTGCTATCATAGGTTGAATGCTTCTTTTTTGGTGAGTTCAAAACACATGGCCATACAGATTTTAATACTGATGCTTGCTTTAATTTAATCCACAAGCATTTAAGAATATCGAGTAACACTATAACAGTTACTCTTATCAAGCGTTGCTGCAACTGATTTGGTTTAATGTAGGGTTGATAATGGACCCCCCCCCCCTTTGAATGCGCGCGCATACCGGCAGGCAAGCTTTTGTTTTCTTGGCTGCTGTGACGTTACAGTTGACATCGTCTATAGACTACTGATGGTTCATCTGTGACTTATGATGTACAACAGTTGTACAGCACACAGCTGAAAGGACACATGTTACAGACCAGATTATGGACAAAATTGATTATTCATTTTAGTACAATAACCTCATCTTACTACACAGCTCCTATATGTAGGATGATTCACTACGTAATGTCATGGTCTGCATCAATCATTGATTCATGTTCAAGTTCATGTCAGGAACAGGTGCAAGTACAGGACAGGGGGTGCTACTCATAACATGTTACAGGGGATTGGAGGGCTACCAAATAGGGTACCTTTTCACACCCTTCTGGGAACTAAGAATGATTTCACTTTCCCCACCCATAGAACAATTGGTCTAGTACCATATTCCTAAAAACAATGTTTTCATACATTGTTAACTTTGAGAGAAAAGAGTAGCCTCAAGTTTAGTCCAAAAATCTGGAAAACAATTCCAGATAAATAATGAATATTTTGCAAAATTGTCAGATTTGTTACTTCAGGTAGACTCATAAGCCTTTTCAAAGAATGAAGACATATCAAGAGAGGGCAGTGTTCAAGTTTATTAGATAGGTCAGGATAATACTGTAAGTTGGGTAAAAACCTGTTTCTCCCTTGGAAAATGTAAAGAAATGCGGTCACATGTGAGTACATGCATCCTCTGTAATCAAAGAATAATATAACTTCTACCTCCCATTTGTTTACTGACCCCCTAACCCCCCAAAAATAACCCCAACAACAACAACAAAAACAACAAAACCACACCCCCACCAACAACAACATTTCATTGCTTTCAACACACAAAGCACACTTTTCACTCCAAGCTAAATAGTTTACCACAAAATATACCACATTTCCATCACAAAACCTCCACAATTTCCACTAAATGTCACTAAAATGCCTACCAGTTTTCATCAAAACCAATACTCTACAATCACCCAGATTCACATTGGTAAAAGTAACAAGCCACTGCGGCATATATTATTAGAGACAATAATGTGGCCATATTTGTTATGAACTTGCCAGTGCACCCTTCAGCGTTACCGTATTATCCCTATTAAAGGCATATTATGTGATCTTTTCCAGAGAGCGCCCTCTATTCATGATTTTTTTTTAGAAAGTAGATTTTCTTGCAGATTTACATTTCCGATCATAAATCATACATACATTCCAAGTTACAGAGCGATACGATTCCTAATTACCTCAAAATCATGGTTTCAGAGTGAATTTAGAGTAAAAAATATAAACTGTCGGGATTCCGACAGTTTATTTTCACTCTAAAACCATGATTTTGAAGTAATTAAGAATTGTATCGCCCTGTAACTTGGAATATATGCATGATTTATGATCAGAAAAGTAAATATGCAAGAAAATCTGCTTTCTATTTTGTTTTCGATGTTGAGGGCGTTCCCTGGAAAGATCACGTATTATCCCTATTAAGCGCCCAGGGCGATTAGCAAAGTCATTTTGGGTGGGCGCTTATTATGTTACCTTTTCTTAAACTCATTTATCGTACTAAATAAAATGTACAAGTGGTCATTTGATGGTCATTTGAAGATGCTGACCATTTGATGGTCATTTGAAGATGCTGACCATTTGATGGTCATTTGAAGATGCTGACCATTTGATGGTCATTTGAAGATGCTGACCATTTGATGGTCATTTGAAGATGCTGACCATTTAAAAAGGTGGGTGCTTATAAGGGATTGTTTGTTGGTAGTCATTGAGAAAAACAGGGGTGGGCGCTTATAAGGGATTGTTTGTTGGTAGTCATTGAGAAAAACAGGGGTGGGCGCTTATAAGGTCCTGGGCGCTTAATAGGGATAATACGGTACATCAATTTTTTTTAAATTTGTATACCAATCAAGTGTCTATCATTTAACTGGCATCAAATTGGTTATGTTCATTTTCATTCTGCCAGCAAGAAGTCCGACCCTTCTTCCTACACATTTAATACTTGAGTAGCTCCCCTCCCCCGGAACTTGGGATTGAAATATGAATTCTAAATTGTATAGAAAAGTACTGCTGTCTTGGTAAAGTCTTTGGATTATTCATGCCTTGTTCATGTTGAGCACATACAAATATTCCTGAACAGGTGGGGGGGATTAGGCCCATTTTGAATTTCCATGCTTCAACCAGAGATTGTTTCGACACCCTGTCAAATTAAATCACACTGTGAGAAAAAGTTGAATAAATAATCACAAGTCAGGGTGGGATTATTTCTCTTTTGCCATGAGTTGTTATGGTTTACATAGTTTGATCAGTTCCAAATTGGCGAAGCCTCCTTACAGCAGCGAATGAGTACAGAAAGACGCATATGAAGGCAACAAGCGCGCTGTGCATCATATGCGTGACTTGTGCATGCGACTAAACCGTGTGCGAGTTGCTATTCGCCCGTACGCTTGGATTACTTTTGCGCGTAGAGAGATAAAAACTGAATATTTCTTGCCAATTTGGAACTGCTTAAACTATAGTGGCCTTTTTTCCCTGCAGACCAACTGCCTGATGCATGTGTGCAAAGCATGGCGCTAAGTGTGTGATATCCACATGTTGCTGTATACAAAAATAGTTTTAAAAGGGCACAAACCCTACATGTTGAGCTTGGTTTCCCAATACAAATTATTTTTGCTATCTTCTCAATTACATGTCATAATTGTATGCATAGAGTCCAAATTGAATGCAAGATTTGGAAGGCACTTTAAAAATTCAAATTTAAGGATTTTTGTGAAAGGGGCACAGTATAATTGTCAATTATTTACCCAACAGATCGTGTAAGTCCACATTTTGTCTCATTTTTCTTTACCGTAATAAAATAATTCTGAAGATTTATTTATGATCAAAACATGTCAATTTTTGTTCTGATTTGTGCAGTTTTTTTGAAATGCCAAAATTATGTAGGGGCGTACATCAGCCTTCCATTACAAAATATTCTGTTTATATGATTTTTAAATTTGCATATTCTCCAGCCTTGACTTGAATACAAGTGTATAAGAGCCCAAAATTTGCCAAAACTTGTCAAAATGTTGGGATACATTCAAAAGAATAAAGCAACAGTGTTTTTTGTCATAAAAAAGTGCGGAGATGCAGGTTATGGGGTCATCTGCTGCTCTGAAAAAGTCAGTCAAAAAACATACTTGTGTAGCTGTAGACCTTTTATAAACAAGCAAAATGATCAGCCATTTTGTGTTTTGAAACAGAAATCTCCTGTCTGTCTGCTAGTAGTTCAATGATCCTTTTAATATCACCTTATACGTCAATTCAAGGAAGTGTACCCTGTTTTCAATCAAGATCACACCTAATATCTACTTTGATAAAACGGATCCATAAAACCTTAACACTTTCCACACGACAGGCATCTCCAGATGACATTCCAAAATTTCACAGAATGTTTCAAGAATGTCAAAATTGTTGAGTTTCATTACCATATTTGGAATCACCATGAGAAATGCATTGAAATAAGTACAAACATTCCTAGTATTGGTTCAGTAATTCTTGAGATAGAAATTGAATATTGGGAACGGTTTCAGAAAAATCTGTTTTGTATTATGATAGTCGTGTGGAAAGTATTAAAGCTTAAAGGAAGGGTGAAACCACTCCCTGGCTGGCTTCATGATCTCATAAAAGGTGATTCGCATAAGGAATGAATCGCTGTATCCTGGCTAGGAATCTCTCATTGGAGGAAATTGTCAGTGCTTTTTGGGGATACGGCTATATTAAAAGTTCCGCTTACAGCCCATTTCAACTGGAATTATTTGAAGTTGCTTTAGAATATACACTTAAGAAGGCTTATTTGTAAAACCCAGTCACATCTCGGGGATGAAGGTTGGAGAAATCATTTCATATTTGGTCCACACATTAGTTATGATGAACCATCTCATATGATGGTAATAAATCTTTCATCTCGAGTCCCAGTGTTTCTAGATCAAAACACCCTAATTTCGACCATTTTAGCCTATATACAGAAACGGGTTGTTTTAGTTTAAACCCTCCAACTGCAAAACGATTTTGCCCAAGACACTTACACTAGGATTGGCTAGGATTTCTTTTTCACATCAAGATATTTTGATATCAGAAGAATCCCCATATTTTTCTCATTATGTCTGTAAAATCTTAGGTGCCAGAAATGTTCCATTTAGAAACTATAGGATAAAATGTGGTGAATTACTGCAAAAGGTGGTTGACCACCCACCAGTTTGTGTACTACTCAATGGGCAAATTTCTTGTGACCTTGTGCTTCTAAAATAAGAACCATTGGAGTTATGCAACTCAAACTTTGGAATGCGACAATTTTAAGGATGACCTTTCATGTAAAACAGGAAACATTAAGTCGGGCCAGCAATCAGAACATCTACCTTTAAAAGTAATTTACAAATGTAATTTTCACCAAAATAATATTATGTAAAAGAGTAAAAACTGTAAATCTTACCATATTGGTCTAACTAGCTTGCCTAGAATATAATAGAATATTTAAATTGTAGACTGAGACTCTAATTCTATTTATGAAACGGACACCAACCATAGCAAGTTTGATTTATATCCAAAAGAGTGACAAAATATTAAAATAGTTTGTGTATTGTTATCAAAGACATTATTTTTACACAGCAAACAGCAAACATCAGCCTGGGACAAATTTGGTGATTTTATAAAAACATCAATGGACAATTTTCTCTATAAAAACCAAATCAGCTTTCACATTCATGAAAAACAGGTATTTATATATGTCAAAATTTTAAAAAAAACACCCTTTTGTAACAAGCACACATATTAGACAGACATACAGGGTGTCCAAGAATGATTTATACCATGTTTCAAAAAATATATATAAAAAACAAATCTAATACCTGCAATATACACATGTTTCATACTTACTCTTGTCAATTTTATCAAGATATCTTTATCCGTTCCGATATATAGCATTACATTTAAAATCGTATCTCGATTGATTTTTAAACTCACACCAAACTTCAAGACTGTCGCTGAAGAAAGTAAGGTATGAATCACCCAAAGCTGAACCGTTCCCTCACACCATTCAAATAGTTTCATAAAACATCACAAACAGTTGATATTATATTAAAGGCATATTATGTGATCTTTTCCAGGGTGTACCCTCTATTCATGATTTTTTTAGAAAGTAGATTTTCTTGCAGATTTACATTTCTGATCATAAATCATGAATATATTGAGTTACAGAGCGATATGATTCCTAATTACTTCAAAATCATGGTTTAAAGAGTGAAAATAAACTGTTCTGCTAGTAGAACAGTTTATATTTCACTCTAAATTCACTCTAAAACCATGATTTTGAAGTAATTAGGAATCGTATCGCTCTGTAACTCGGACTATATTTATGATTTATGATCAGAAATGTAAATCTGCAAGAAAATTTACTTTCTAAAAAAGATCATATATAGAGGGCGCCCCCTGGAAAAGATCACATTATATGCCTTTAAGGGGGCTGCCGGCTGTCAACCCTAAAAACATGAAATTTACCAAGCGCTGTAACTTTTGAACTATTAATGTGATGTATATAAAAGTATACATTTTTGGAAAGGAAATGAGTCGGAAAATCCATTTTTGGTATCAAATTTCACTAAAAATGCTGTTCTTTTAAATTTTGACCAACAAAATTAGCTGCAAACGTAGCAAATTCAGTTTTTGGTAAAAAATGCTGAAATTGTACCAAAATCATCTACATGTAAAATACTTCCCTAGGAAGATTTTCTTTTTTGACACTTTTCAATGTTTAAAATTCAAAATTCCTTAGAAAGCTGCATGTATGTAGATGTTAGAATTGTAAACACTCTGACCAATAACAATGGTATTCATGTCTAAATAAATGTACCTTTCTCTGTATAGATCATTCTGGGACACCCTGTATGATGAGTCCAGACTATAGGAAGCGTGACCATGTCCATTTAAAGTTCAAGTAATCCACTTCCCTCCTCCCATGGCATTGAGGTATCAGGATAAATATTGTTTTACATGACACTGACTAACAAAAGTTGTTTAGGAATAAACAATAAAATACACACAGGGGTAATATTAATTGAAGGCACAATGTTTTAGCCATGTGTTTGGTACCTTGTACTAGTGAAATTTGAGCAAAGTGTCTCAAAAATTACAGAGAAATCAATGATTTTTAACACAACTTTAAAAATCCAACTCTTCAGGGTTTTGTTTTAGGTGATGCATTTTTTTATATTCAAATCCTTTGAATTATGAAGGCAACTACTTCATTCTGTTTAGGCTGACATCCATGGAAACAATGCTGGACTTTCAAAAAGTCTGCGATGGAACAAGAAATTTATCAACAAATCTTATCAAGCAAGATTTGCATCTAAACTTTTGTATTCAGCAGTAAGTCAAAATGCCCAGGTTTTTAAAACTTTTTACACCGAAATAATTAAAGGTAGATGACCCGATCACATTTTCGTAACACAGAATTATTTCAAACATACAGAGATTTTCATATCATATGAAAGCTCGTATTTTTCTCATCATCATACTGAAATTTGACGGCCTAAATCGGTATAATTACGGAGAAATCGATGAAATAACGTTGAATTACCGCGAATGGTGGTAACCACCGATATAGTTTGTGTACTACTCAATGGGTACAGTTCACAGCATCTTGTGCGTCTAAAATAAGAACCATTAGAGCTATGCAACTCAAACTTTGGAACACAACTTTTTTAAGGATGACCTTTCATGTAGAATAGAAAACTTTAAGTTGAAAATCGGAACATCTACCTTTAAGACATTTTCATTGTATAGTAGTAGCAGCAACTTCTTTTTAAAAGTTTTTTACTACAAAAAAAGAAGAATCTCTCAACTGTTGTTTTAGGACTATCAGGTTATACCAAACAAGTTATTTTATGCCCCTGGTCATCATCCCTTTTCACAATAGATGTGTGGTTAAGACAATGTGGATCAAGACAAAAGGTCACGCTACGCAATACAAGTCTAGACTGATTCCATGATTTGAGCAAAGACGGATTGAGACAAGTGTACAATACATGGCCACTGTCCAGTAAGATATCCGGGAAGGGGGGGGGGGGGGGGGGGGGGGGGGGGTGGGGGTCATGGTTTGAGACATGTGTACAATGCATGGACACTGTCCCAGTAAGATATCCTGGGGTGGGGGGGGGGGGGGGGGGGGTTATGGATTATCAGACAGCGAATCAAAACCTAGGGGCCATTAGGGTGACAGGTTTTTCACACAGAATATGGAGGGAAAAGAGAATCCTGGATGTGAATCCTACATTTTGTCACGTTATAAGTTACAAGTTATCATAAAGAGGTAATTTAGGTTAATATGATAGATTAAAATGGGGTCATTCAGTGTCAGCAAGGTGGTCAATGTGGCTGATCGTCCCTCTAACATATTTTAGGACCCCCTCCTCCTCTGCCTTTCCTTCTTGAAGGTATCATGCCTATACCAATAAGCGGGATTTGTTGCGTAGGCAGGCGCGTACGCAGGATTTTGTGAAGGGGGGTGTTTTAGAAATATTGATAAAATTAATTTACTATCCATGCCTGTGGGGGGAGTTCGAGGGGGGTATCCCCCCTCGACGCCAGAAGTTTTTTGAAATTCACGGTTGAAAAGAACGCATTTCCTTGCATATTTTTGAACACTTATTGCAGGTTTATTCTTATATAGTTCAACGTTGCAATTTCTCACCAGTAACTCATGTGTTAACACCAAATCTTAATACTGACTGAGTTTCAACCCTAAAAACATCATTATATACTGTAGTGTATATAATAAATACAGCAAAAAGCATCGACGCCTAATACTCATTTCAATTTAGTTTCTTTTAGTTTATCTATTTTTCTCTCTTTTCATTTTTATCCTATCTTTTCCCTTCCTATTCTCTTATTTTTCTTTTCACCCCGGCGTGGAGGGGGTGTTTAATATGTGGTTAACCCTTTGAACCCTATAGCTGTCCCCGCCTGTTTGTAACCCTCACTGAGGGCAATGGCGTATCCAGGACTGTTTTGATGGGGGGGCAACAAAAACCCTGAAGCCATCTTGTTGATCTTAAATATTTAAAAAGTTGAACCTTATATGCGCGAAGCGCGCAAAAAATGTGATTTTAACATTAAAAAGTTACGTATAACGTTTTTAACGTCCCCACATAATATTTAGTATAGAAAATTTGGTGTGGTTTGAGGGCCATTATAATATCAAAATCTCTAGAAAACATGCGCGCTGAGCGCGCAAAATTTGGAGTTTTTGAACTAAAAGCGTAATGAAAAACTGTCCTGAAGCCATCTTGTTAAGCTTGAAAAATGAAATATTGAAACCAATACGCGCGCGGAGCTCGCAAAAAATTGCATTTCTAACATTAATGGTCCAGTATGATAATAACGTCTCCCACATAATATTTAGAATTGTTGGTGTTGTTTGAGGGTCATAATAATGTTAAAGTTTTCGAATTAAAATTGGTCATGGAAATCTGTCCTGAAGCCACCTTGTTACGCTTAAATAATAAAATATTGAAATTAATACGCGCAAAGCGCACAAAAATTGCATTTTTAACATTATGGTCCAGTATGATAATAACATCCCCCACCTACATGTAGTATTTAGCATTTTTGGTGTGGTTTTTGCATTAAAACTTTGGACCAGTATGATGTTTTTAACGTCCTCCACATATTTAGAATATTTGGTGGGTCTGAGGGCCAATATAATGTTAAAACCTGCATAAAATATCCGCGCGGAGAGCGCAAAATTTTTGGATTAAAATTGTCATGGAAAACTATCCTGAAGCCATCTTGTCAAGCTTGTATAATGAAACATTGAAACTAATGCGTGCTATGTACGCCAGGGGTAGCACTGGATCAAAAATGTGAGAGGTCCCATGACATTTTTCGGGACCCCGTAGGACTTCAAAAACCAAATTTAAGGGGTCCCTCAAGAAAATGAGAGGTCCCGAAGTATGGGTATTTGAAAATGGACGAAACTGATTTAGGAAAATTAGAGGCCACACTATGAGTCGATGACTTATGGTTTGGTTAGTTAAGGGGTCGACGGGTATGATCGATGATGAGTGATGACTTAATACCATACTGTGTGTGGTTGTTGCAATAATAAATGCAATTGCAAGACATTTGGCAAAGGATGGATATGTAATTTACACAATTTTTAAAGGTTTCCATTTCCATACATCGTCAAATGTGAGGGGTCCCTTCAATTTTGATCGGGAACCGCAAGGCTTTCCAATTTGAAATCTGACGCATCACTATTCGAAAGTGAGAGGTC
>CM069443.1:63770069-63805166 GCA_035610835.1 Ophiura sarsii | reverse complement strand
CTTTCCATGCGACAGGCGTCTGCAGACGACATTTCAAAATTTCACAAAATGTTTCAAAAAAGTCAAAACTATTGAATTTCATTACCATATTTGGAATCATCATGAGAAATGCATTGAAATAAGTACAAACGTGCCTAGTATTGGTTCAGTATTCCTTGAGATATTCGTTGAAAATTGGGAATGAATTCTGAAAAATCTGTTTTGTATATGGTAAAACTAATAGCTGCATGGAAAGTGTTAACACCCAGCCATTATAATGGTTAACTTAAACCGTCCAGACAGATTGTATCCAGTTCATCTTCATGGCAATAATAACAAGGGCTTGTTATCTATAAGCAGATGCGAAGATGGAAGTCTTTTAAATCCATCCTTGAAAATTAAAAAATTTGAACTGTACAGTCTAGCATACTCTTTCCTGTGATTTTGTCTATTGTCTATTGATCATAGGACAGGACATGTCTGTAAAATCAACTTGAACAGATATTTTTATATTACGGTTACAAGAAAGTTATGGTGGCCAGATATATCTGTTTGCAGTGATGGCACCAGAGGGTGGGACGGTCATAGGGGCAAAAGTCTAAAATTGTCTCTATAGTCTATTTCCCTTCCTCTGGGCAGTGACGTAACTGTACAGACGCAGCATTTACACACACGTATGTATCTTTTTATGTATTTGTGTGTATACGCATAGACAGTGAAAAGGAATGGTATATGCTAGCGCCTTGGGAGGGTACATACGTTAATTCACTATAATCATACATGATGACACCGTGATGTCACCGTCTCGTGGAGGTGAAACAGAATATAGAAATGAGCAACTCTTCAAAAGAGTCTAGTCAGATTTATCTTTCCAGTGGTTTGTAAATCTATTGGCTCTGTCATACTGTTGCGAATAGAGCTAACGTCTCCTGTAATCTGGAAAAACCTAGTAAGTCAATTTTGGTGAAGATTGAGTTAGCTTAACGCCAGCCACATAGTAACAAATAGAGCGTGACCGGCTGCAGCACGCTAGGCATATGTTGGGCATTCGTTGGGCATAAGTTGTATTCATTAGCGGTTCATAGGGGTTGGCAGAGGTGTGCTGGGGTCTAGGAATTTTTTGAACATGGTCAACATTTTGAGCAGGTGACAACGTAGTGTTCAATATGCTATTTACACGTTGATCATTCGCTGTGTGGAACAGATGGGTCGAACGTATATTGAGCTTGGTTTCTATACCTGGGGACCCAGGTTCGATCCTCAGCCCAGACAGGTATAATTTTATGGGTTTTATTTTGTCCATTCTGTCCGTTTTCTTTTTTAGATTTTGCAGGTATTTGAAGTGTTTTTTACAGTAAGCGCTTTTACGCGTAAATGACAGAAGAAGAAACAACATCGACTAATTTATCCACATAGTCGCTGTACCCTGCAGGGCACTGTGCACTCAAAATATTCCGCTTAACACTTTCCACACAGCAGGTGTCTGAAGACGACATTCCAAAATGGCACAAAATGTTTCAAAAGTATCAACATTATTGAATTTCATAATCATATTTGGAATCACCATGAGAAATGCATTGAATTAAGTACAAACATGCCTAGTATTGGTTCAGTAATTCATGAGATAAGACTTTGAAAGTTGGGTTCTTAAAAATCCGGTTTGTATATTAATGGTAAAAGCAGGGTAAAACTAATACTACTAGCTGCATGGAAAGTGTTAAGGGTGTTCCTATGGCTAATTTCTTATTTGATATTCTAATAGAGCTTGCTGAGCTCCACAATAATCTGAAATTTGAGATGAAAATTTAATTTTTTGTTTTTGCTCTAAATTGTTATTAAAAACTCCTATAGACTCCCGCAGCACAGGAAATAAGGAGAGTAGTATAACCAACATATACACCAAGTGGTAATACATTTAAGAAAGTGCATGAACTTGAAAAAATTAATTAAGTGCATTAATTAGCCTCTTTTTTCAATGACCTAAAGCTTCTTTAGATAATTAAGTATAATTAATTATGGAGATGTCTTACAGCCTCCCGCAGCACAGGAAAGTTTCTAACAACTATAATTAACAAGCTCCCAAAATTCCAGCTTTGTAGCATTTATACTTTTCTTGTTAAAATTAATTAAACATTTTTGCATAGATTAATTATTTTGCTAGGGGTAAAAAAACCAATAAGAAACAAAAGAAATGAACGCTTCAATTTTGCTTCATTTTTGACAATTAAATTGTCATATCTAGAAAACCGTACCTCCGATCAAGCTCAAATTTCAGATTATTGTGGAACTCAGCAAGCTCTATTCAAATATAAAATAAAAAATTAACCATAGGAACAACCTTAAATGGATTTATAAGAATTACGATAAAAAAAATTGAGTTGACACCCACATGTCGACTATAAGCAAATTATCCTCAAACCTAACATGCAACATCATGATGATGTAAGTTAGATTAGGGAATGAAATGGTGAAATAGAGATATGCCTGATTAGGCAACCAAAAAACCTGTTCTATGGGCAAACGGACATCTGAGGTAGGGTCGGTCAGTTTTGATGTTGTTTTCAATCAATTTGTTAAATTTTTGTGAATTTTTGCAATTTTCAAAATGTTCACAAATTTTCAAATTAACATTAAAACAAATGCAGACATTTCAACAACAAAATTCAAGATTTGCAATTCCCCCCTGCCAGAAGGCTTGCCCCCCCCCCCCTTCCCCCGATGCCCAAAATGAAATGACAAACCCTATGTATATATATAAAAATAGTCGGTTATGCCCCCCCCCCCCCCCACACCTGACCACGCCTGTCCCCCTTCATGCCCCCAAATTGAAGACTCTAGTTACGCTACTGCTTTATCCTCCATGAACTTCAAGCTATTTCTTCTTTTGAAATCCAGCTGTTGGGTCAAACGACACTTACGGTATATTAATTAAAAAAGCTATTTTTAACATCACCTGATATTTATTGTCAAGTAAAAGCAGTTTTAAAATATAAATATATTTGACAGAGTATCTGTAGGACACAATTTCTTCAATGGTCCTCACCTTACTAATAAAGCTGGAGGAGACACATCATCATTTTTTCTTTACTTAACCCTAACCCCTAACCTCCCACCCCCATGCTAAAAAATACTACTTCTCAGTCTATCTCAAACCGCATGTGTGGATGGTTTTCGATGACGTAATCAACCAAGGCTATATAGTGAGCACGAACAAGTAGCTGAGGGTCGTGGCTTAGTGGGTGGGCCGACATGTGGCGGTCCCGGATCAATTCCTGGCCGGTCGCCTGCGATTTAGTTGGTGTTTTCTCTTCCAAAATTGTGATCCCGGTTAAAACACGGTTAGAGGGTTAGGGTTATACATTGGACAGTTTTGGATACCACTGCTGATTCTACATAAATGGTGCAAAGTCCTTTATAAAAAACACAGAACTAAGTCAGGGGTGTGCCACTGAGCTTGCCGATCGGGTCCACTTTTAAATTGAAGTTAGTCAGCATAGAATTGATGGCGCTATACTGATAAGGCTTGATTGTAGCAGACGATGGTAGACACGAACGGTCGTTAATTTTGAATTTCCATTACTTTCAATGTAACAATGGATTTTACCTGGGATTTTGATTAGATTACCCCATAAAATTCATCACACGTTGGAACTAAATTATTTCATCCAAAAACCGATGGAGTTGGATAACCAACTTCAGTGTCAGTATCATTTTTTGACAGCAAGCTGTGTGTAAATCTACCGCGTGCACAGCGCCACCAATTCTATGCTGACTAAAGTCAATTCTATGCTGACTAAATTTGACGTCATACGCCGGTCACCGACGCATTCCAGGCGATTATCATAATTTATTCAAATATTCAAAAGGACCGTTTTCGTTACGTACGTTAGTATACAACTTTCCTATCCCAAAATTAATAGTATCCCTGACTAAGTACTATAGAGGTTTCTGAACAATCTGTTTTCCATAATGGTACAACTAATACTAATACTAATAGTAATAGCTGTGTGGGAAGTGTTACCGAACACAGGGCAGCTATTATTTTCACTATTTTACTATTTCGTATTATGACCCATCTTGTAGACCGCTATCTTCCGACTCTTATATCAGAACCTTAATTTTGTATTTCCTACACAAATCCTAACCCTAGGGGAGAGGGCGCTCACTTAAGGTGTACAGGATGATGCGCTCTACAAAGTGAATGAGAGTGCAGACTTGCTTTTTTTGTGAAGAAATCCTTTTATTTTGTGTCCCCTCAAGGGCTTATTAATAATAATAATAATAATAATAATAATCGTGACAAGGCACATATCCACTCTAAATAAGAGCGCTCAAGGCACAAAACATAAAAAGTACAATGTAAATAAAAAACGACATACAACAACAATAAAACTGCTTAATTATTACAAAAAGTCTCAGACATCAGATGTGTTTTCAACAGTTTTTTGACGATTGTATTTGCAACAGTTTTTGCAGTTTTTATATGGATAGGAAGTTCATTCCAGAGACGAGGAGCTGCAATAGCAAAAGATCTGTCTCCCCAAGAGCGCTTAGATATAGTTTCTTGAAGAAGTTGCATTTGTCCAGAACAAAGAGTGCGAGTTGGCACATAGTTTGATAACAATCCAGATAAATATGATGGGGCAACATTGTTGATACATTTATATACAATCAGCAGTGGTTTGAAAACAATTCTCTGAGCCAATGGAGTCCCTTTAAAATTGATGTAATATGGTAATAGCTCTTACTGAGACAACAAGAAAAATCCCATCCTGTGCTATGAGCAAACCGATCTCGTTGGTTCCGTGGTTGGGTGGGGGGGGGGGGGGGGGGGTTGGTACGGGGGTCTAAATTTATGTGAACAATTTTTTGAGTTTTCAAAACATTTCACATTTAAAAAAAAATATTTAAAAGGAAAAATATTGTGATTATTTTTCTAAAATTTGATACAATAATGGGTCTGTCGGGCCCTTATAACAGGTTTTTTATTGTCGCCTTAGCCTTCCTTATAAATATAAGGCTGCTATTTAAAATTTAGCCTGTCCAGCAGGGAAATACTAAGATTGACTATAGAAACACTGAGTCAATTCATCCTATAGTTGTAGATTGATAGCGATTCTCAATAGGCTCAGATAGGGCAGTCCTACAAGGTGAGTCAAAAAGAATGCGCACTTTTTCCACAAAGGCTTCACAAGAAATGTATGCGTGCATGTTCAAAAACAATGGTAGCACTATAAAGAGCTTTAATTCAAAAGTAGAATTTTTAAAAATCAACCATTGCATTATCATGTTAAACACTTATGCACTTATCAATTGCAGTCCCGGCCCCGGGGGACCCGGGGATAGCGGGGATTAGGGCCGGGACGTACAAATTGCCGATGTGACGTCCCGGCTACAGTCGTGTACGGTCCCCGCAGTGCGGGGCACCACTTTTTGTACGCCCCCGCTACAGTCCCGGCCCCCCATGGCCGGGACAAAGTGTACGCCGGCGTACGGTCCCGGCCCCCCATAGCCGGGACAAAGTGTACGACGGCGTACGGTCCCGGCCCCCATAGCCGGGGCATAGTGTACGCCCCGGCTACGCCCGGCCTCAGACAGCCGGGCCAATATTAGCGAATCGTTATCATGTCACCGGTTCACTGCGAGCATTTTCATGATTTACCGTTCACTACTATGATTTTGTGAATAGTTTAGTTTATACAGTGCTCCAGAATAAAACTTACCAGAGGCCTAAAACTAAAAATACTATAATGTATAATGTTGGCATGATCTATCTCAGTCTGTTGTCAACCAGAAATGAATCGAGTCAAAAAATCACTTTATGGACATCATATTGTGTAGCTTTATTGTTGATAGATCATGCGTACCCACCGGCAACATTGGAGAGTTTTGATCCAATTTATTTATTATGAACAAACAGTATTTAAGTTTTAAAAATGGACCGACAACATGATGATTGATCTAATTGACTTGGGAGGGGGATTTTGGACCTTCTTGGGGACTTGGGAATGGGAGGGGGAATTGAAGGGGAGTTGGGCTCCCCCTCCCTGACTTACGGGTCTGCAACTACGTGTTGTCTATCTATACGGGCCCTACCGTGTACATTATTCCAGGCAAAAGCACTATAAGTTTAATATAGTGCATGTATTTTATATCTCTATGCCCCGGTGTGGATGATATGTACCTTAGCGTACATCTCCGCTATGTGTGCGTACACCCCGGCTACACATTTTTTGTACCTTAGCGTACGTCCCCGCTATGTATGTGTACGCCCCGGCTATGCCCCGGGGTGTACATTCGTGTACCCTAGCGTACGCCCCCGCTACAATGCCCGGCCTATTTTTTCAGTAATGTACGTCCCCGCTATGTCCCGGCTACACGCCCCGGCTAGCGGGGGCACGTTTTGTACGCCCCGGGTACACGCCCCCGCATAGCCGGGCCATGTTTTTTGTACGTTTGCGTACGGTCCCCGCATAGTCCCCGCCATGCCCCGGGTCCCCCGGGGCCGGGACTGCAATTGATAAGTGCATTATTTAAGTAAAACCCCATCTTTTGAAGCTAATCCACGGGTTGGTCGAATTATCAAACTATTCCTGAATGAGGTTCGCTTTCTGAATAAGCTGAAATGCCTCTTTTCACTTTTCCCCCTTGAATCTAGGCCTTATTACTCATAATTCCACAGTTCTATTAATTTCTGGTCATTTTAAGATTTTGTATCCAACATTCATGTGCCTTTTCATGTTTTCCTCTAGTTTCATTGGTTGGTATATCTGACCAGCCACCCAGCAATGCTGTGTGTTATTGCCATTCCGTGGATTGGTTTAAAAATACTGGGTTCTACTAAAAGTGTTGTAACACTATGACGCAATGTTTGAAATCAAAAATTCTTTTTTTGAATGAAAGTCAAATATGTGGTCTTTGTAGCGCTATCATTGGATTTGAATATGCAGGCCTGCAATTTATGTGGCGCTTTCTCTAAAAATGGGCCCGTTCTTTCTGACTTGCCCTGTATTGTAGGACTAGTGCTTACTTTTAGTGATCTTGTTGTGCATGCACAATGTGGTAGCATTCGCACCTGCATGATCAAAGAAGAATGTAGGTTTTGGTGGGGCTTATGGGCACTGAGAGATTGTTGGGAAATATAAAATTTAGAAGAAAAAAAATGAATTGTTTCAATAGATAAGGTATGTAGGAACCCTAAATTGTAATAATTTATGGAATAAGGGTTGAATGGTGGCACTATAGAAATTTGGTTGAAGCAATTTATGTAGCTAGTGGTGCTGCTAATTTCGATGTGATCTACATCGAAATGACCAAATTGTGAAATTTTACATGATGATAAAAGACATTAATTTAAGATAAACAGTTTCAGATGGAAGTTAGTGTACCGTATGCCTAAGTATTACATAGGTGCAGAAAACATATTTCCAGGAAAATTTAGGGCGTACTCCAATACCTATCTCTCAGTGCCCCTTTAAAGGTATTGTGACGTGGTTTTAGGGAAAATACTCGCATGGCGGAGAGGGGATCAAAACACACAGAATGAATATAACGGATATAGCTTCCAAGTTATTTATATATACATTTTATTAATTCATCATAAATAGTTCACTTACTCATATTATAAACGAACACAGCACCCAGCATCTAGACTATCCTAAAGAAATGACATGACACGCATCAATCGTGAGCTTCTGTAATTCAGAGCTCACCAGTCCTGTTGTGTGAATAGAAAACTATATGGCCTAAACTTATGAGGTGTTGTCAGCGTGGCACGAAGACTTGAATTGGTCAGAGATATTGGCGCGTAGACCGAATGGGATTCAGAATACGGAAGTACGGTGTTGCCATTTCAAGTCAATCATGGCCTGAATTCTAGATATGAAAATACCTAATAGAATTAATAATAATATTAATAATATCAATATAAATTTAGCGTCACAACATACGCCCTTCCTAACAAAATTGACACCTGACAATTTAACTTAAAGAATGCTGGTTGAAATATTTATAAAAGAAACTGATATCTTTATCATATATAGAAACGAATTATTTATTTCGTCACAAAATTTAACATGTGCTTTATCCATGTTTCCGTCTGCCAAATTGACGGCATCTAATATCAGGTTGTATAATTATAACTCTCAGAGAATGTTATTTTATTTTTAAACGAGTGGCCTTAAATATAAATTTATTATTAATCTTCTGCGACGCCAAACCTGTGGAAACCTGCGACCGTATTAACCCGGAATTCACGTGAAAAATTCCAAGTGATTACGCTCACACGGTAAAGAGGGATTTTTTGTTGTTGAACAAACACGCATACGGGATATCCCTTAAATGGCCTAACACAAACACACACACTCTCATACATAATCCTCTGATTAACGTGTGCGGTCTAAAGGTTTCATCAAAAGTTGAAGCGCAAAAGAATTGGAAAATTTCCTTCCAATTTCGATGTTTCATACGGAAACATATTTTTCTTATTTCAAAGAAATCACGTTTTTGTGACCCTTTAAAATTAAATAGTCATCAATGGTGACTATATATTATGTGTACACAACAAGACAATACAGGACAGACAAAACAAGACAAAGGTAGCACTACTGAAATATTTAGTAATTTACATTAAACTTTCTTTTGTTTGCGTCTATTCATGTGAGACTAATGTTGCCAGAAAACCTCACAACATATGCCTCTTCCGAAAAGATACAAATAAATATAACACTTATTTGATCATACTGCATTTCCGCATTTTTGCTCAACTATATAAATTCAAACTTTCTACATGAAGAATATCATTGTGTGCAATTCTTTGCAACAATCATTTCTATATACAAATTAACGAAAGTGAACACACTTTCAGGCAATGTTGCCCAAATTACAAATTGCTCTCATTCAACAATTTTATCAAAATAACACATTTTGTGTCATAAGAATTGTAATACTCATACCATGACATATCTCAGCCTACGGACTATAAATTTTATTCATATACTTCCTCTGTGTTCTCTATACTTGTACACTTTTCTCAATACTACTTATTTATTTGCTGTTTCAGACTCTGTTCCTGCAATGATTCTTGCCCGCTGGCTTTACATCTTGCCAGTAATTTTGACTGGGTTAGCTTTCAGAGATTCTAAAGCGGCCGCGTTTAGGTTAGTCTCTGGTTCCCAAGTATTTCTTGAATTTGGGAAGCCCTGCCATTTTATCAAATACTCAAGACGTTTATTTTTAAAACGTCCCCTGAGAATACGCTCTATCACATATTCTGGAGTTTCATCTTGAATAGGAGGCAAACCTGGAATAATTGGAATCTGATTCTTGTCAGACTCGTGGGTAGCCAAAAGTTGTTCAAATATATCATCAGGACAATCGTCTAGAACTAATCCTGGAATTGGATCTCTATTTTCAGGATCCACAGGGGGAGTATCATTGCTTGGACGGACAAATCTATTATATGCAAATTTCATACGGTTAACATGTACAGTAGATGTTACCAATTTGTTGTTTTCAAGATTTCGCACCTTGAAATTTACAGGACCAGTCTGTTCGACTAGTAGAAAGGGTCCCGCCCAGAACTTTGAGAGTTTACGTGACAATCCTTGTTGCAATGCAGGTATATAAATCCAAACTGAATCACCAACTTGATATGGAACATCTTGCGCACGATCATCAAAACGCTCTTTCATTTTGGCTTGATTACGTTCAGCATGACGTTTTGAAATGTCCCTAAATACTTCGAGTTGTGATACCAGATTGTGAATGTGCTCACGAAGTGTCTTATCTGGATATTTGCATTGTGCTAGGAGTGTAACATCTATCGGAAGTCTTGCCTCTCTACCATACAACAAGAAGAAGGGACTAAATCCGACTGAATTTTCAGCGGGAGTTGTTCTATAGGCAAATTGTATAGCTGTTATGTACTTATCCCAATCGCTTTGGTATTCATTGACATAATGTGAAATGGTATCCAGAATTACTGCATTAAAACGTTCCTGAATTGCATTGCATTGTGGATGATATGAACTTGTATTCAGTTTGTGAGTGCGCATAATACGACAAACTTCCAATACAATCTTGGAGAGGAAATTTTGACCTCTGTCGCTCAACAAGGTTTGAGGACAACCATGTTCACAAATTACATAATCAAAGAATGCGCGAGCAATAGTTGACGCATCAGTAACTTTCAATGGTACCAAAATTGGCCATCTAGTACAATGATCTGAAAAACAGAGTACATAGCGATTACCTGAAGTGGTAATAGGTAAAGGACCTAAAATGTCAACACTTACTCGTTCGAAAGCGCCTGGCACTTTCATAGTTACCATTGGGGCTAGTACTTTATGTCTATGAGTTTTTCGTTGAGAGCAAGAAATACATGAACGGACCCAGTTGTCTACGTCACGATACATGCATTTCCAAAAGTAACGTTGACGGATTCTATTGTAGGTTCGCTGAAATCCAAAATGTGCGGCTAACACGTGATCATGACAGTTATTTAGAACTGTATCAATTAATTGCACGGGTATATACAAACGATGGACATTTCTTTCAGGCATGTGCCCTTTAGCAGGAGTATGCCAAATGTGATACAACAACCCTTCGTGTGCATAGTACTGATCAGCCTGTAAAACTACATTCCTAGCCTTAACAGCATTATCTGGCAATTCATCGTTTTCCAGATATTGCAACATTGATCCCGCAAATATATCCGTCAACAAAACTTGTTTGAATTTGTCTAAGTTGAGCTCATTTGGAAAGTTTGGAATATTTGGCTTGACTGAATCTTTGTCATTCTCAACACGTTTCCCTTTTTGAAATCGAAGATTTCTAACCACGTTTACTGTAGGACGAGAGTTCACATCATTACTAGGATTTTGTATGATGTCGCTCACCATCTCGTCTAATCCCGACTTTACCCAGGCTACCTTATTAACTTCTACAGCATCAGTGACTTTGGAATGAGAATGATTGCAATCAGTACAAATATCCATTCTGTCATAATCTATTCTACTTAATGCATCAGCGTTGCCATTATGGCGTCCACGAATGTGAATTACATCAAACTTATATGACTGCAGTTTAAGTGCCCATCGCGCTAATCGACTTCCGGTATTTTTGTTTATACCAAAGAGCCATTTTAAAGCGCAATGATCAGTTACAACAGTGAATTTGATACTATGTTGCAAATATGGAGCATATTTCTTGATTCCCTCGACAACTGCCAAAGCTTCAATTTCTGTAACAGTGTAATTTCTTTCCGCATCATGTAATGCTCTTCCACCATAGGATATCACACGTTCTTTGCCATCCTGCTTTTGGGCCAAAATAAAACCTAAACCAGTACGACTAGCATCGGTTTGCAATATGAATTCTGTGCCATCGAAATTTGGATATGCTAGAATTGGTGGCTCTAACAATTTTCGTTTGAGCGTTTTGAATGCTTCTTGACAACTTTGATCCCAAACAAAAGATACATCTTTTCTAGTTAAATTGGTTAGTGGTTCAGCAATTTTGCAAAAGTCCTTTATGAACTTTCGATAATATCCCACAAATCCAAGAAAAGATTTGACTTCGGTTACTTTGGCAGGAGTTGGATAATCTTGGACAATTTTCAATTTTGCTGGATCTGTTGCTACACCATCTTTGTTCACTACGTGACCTAAATATTTGACCTCAGTTTGACCAAAAGTACATTTCTTAGGTTGTAATTTTAGACCAGCTGCGCGCAACCTATCGAAAACTTGCCTTAAATGGTCCATGTGTTCGGAGAAAGAACTACTGAATATAATTATGTCATCTAAGTAACAGAGAACGAATTTCCAATTCAAACCTCTCAAAACTTCTTGCATAGCTCGTTGGAAAGTGGCTGGGGCGTTATGTAAACCAAATGGCATTCTTTGGAATTCATATAGGCCATCTTGAGTGATGAATGCAGTTTTAGATTTGGAACTTTCTTCCAAGCCTATTTGCCAATATCCAGCCGCAAGATCAAGAGTTGTAATGAAATTTGGTTTAGCTGCACCTAAACTATCTAAAGCATCGTTTATGTTAGGTAACGGAAAGTTATCGCGTGCGCAAATCTTATTCAAGGCTCTAAAATCAATTGCAAATCTATAAGTATTTGGGTCACCAGCTTTAGGTGTCATGCATACTGGAAAGGACCAAGGACTTGCTGACTCCTTTATAATGTCTTGTTCTAACATTTCGTGGACTTGTCTACGTACTTCGGCTTGAATGTGAGGAGCTTGCCTATACGGTCTAGATCTAATAGGAGGGTGATCACCAGTGTTAATAGCATGTTTAACACGGGAGTAATTACCAGTAGGACCCCCTTTTACTTGAAATATATCAATATATTCAGTGAGTAAACCATTGATTTCAGATGCTTCAGTACCTGACATGTGATCAGTATTTAAATTCACTTTTGAAAGGACTTCCTTTACTGAATCTTGTTTACTGTTTACATCGCTAGCTACCGCGGATGCTTGCCTTATATTAACATTGTTAACATTGTTTTTCTCAAGATCGGGGAAGGAGTGAATCCTATGCGGGTCAACGAGAGAAAAAATGCCCAATTTAGTACGAGGGTACAAAGTTATTGGTTCCTCAGTAGTATTCATAACTAATAAATGAATACAGTTATTCTGTACACTAGAAGCAGTATTCGCGATCAATACACCTAATGCAGAGACACGCCTACCTCCATGAGAGAGACCAATTGTATTGAATGGCAATTTATTTGACAGTCTTGCGCACACAACAGACTGAGTGTGAGCAGGAATTTCCTGTTTCTCAATGACAAGTATTTTACTCTCCTTAGCAAGTCTTAGTGTACGAGATTCACAATCTATTCTTGCGCAGTGCCTGTTTAAAAACTGAGACCCAAGTATGATACGTGTACTTAAGTTACGAGCAATATTCATAGGTACAGGAAATTGTGTGCCATTGACAGATATGGACAAAACTATGAATCCAGTAATTTCCAAACTACTACCATTTGCTGCGCGTGCTTCAGCTACACGTGATTTTTCTATAGAAAAACGCAAATTGGAAAGATTAGCATGAAACCAATCGTGATCAATAATGTTGACAGAAGCACCTGTATCAATCAAACATTGAACAGGGTTACCATTAACAAATGCTGCTATGGTATTCAACGTAGACAAATTAATCTCAATATGCGCTTGTGAAAAACTGGAATTCGATTTTTGTCCAAATGTCTGTCTGTTCAAATCAAGAGGTACACGGTTTGCATTGCCATTTCGGTATACACCTCTTACATGTTCAAATCTTTGAAACCTTAACCCATCTACATGTCGTGGAACATGTTTCTTTTTCTGTCTAGCAGATGGGTTTATTAGTTTAAAGGATTCCTATTTACGTCAAATTTGGCATAGCATTTTCTCCACCCATGTCCCACACGACCACACCTATTGCATACTAATTTTCTGTACGATCTATAGGGGGCCTGTGACTGCCTTGGTTGATTCCAAGTTTGACTAGGTTGATGCCTAGGTTGAGAGGAACTACTTATTCTATCTGAATTGTAAGTACGATCTAACGGGGAAGAAAAAGAGACATGTTTGTCGTGTTCTAATTTCTCCATTCTGGTGGCTATATTAGACACGACTCCCGTCAGTGTGTCCAGAACAGAATTAATGCTATTTACCTGGGGCTCAGTATTTTGTGATTGTGCGGGTGCGAATAGCGAGTCATTTGCCGTTTGCTGTACTGAAATTCCCAATCTCGCGGCGTCTAGTGCTTGTTTAAATGATTCAGGTTCTTTTGAAAACACAAACGCTCTGACAGAAGGCAAAAGACCGCGAACAAAAATAGATAACTTTTCTGCTTCAGATTTACCAACCTGCTTGCACCATCTTATTATTTCACAAGCATAGTCGTCAAGTGTTTCTGATGTCAATTGCTTACGCGACAACAGCTTAGATTCGACGCTCCATTTCCAAGATGAACCTTCGAAATTACTTTTAAGTAAATCTTTAATCTTGGTTATGGTATTCTTATCTGTATCAGGAATTGAATCCAAATAGACGCGAGCATTTCCATACACTTTTGTTTGTAAGGCAAGTATAGATTTTGGCGCGGTGTAATCTCTCAGCTCAGCATACGTCTCAAATCTACTAATGAAGTTATCTACGTCATCATCTGGATTACCAGAATATTTAATATCGCAATTATGCATATCATATTTAGCCATATTTGCTACGTCAAGTTCAACCTCCTCTATACTATTAAGTGATATAACAGACTTACTATCACTATCACTATCGCTCATTGCCTTTTTAACAATCTATGTCAAAATCACCAGCTAATTCCAAAGAGAATTCGGAATTTAATCAACAAAAAAAAATTTAGTCAATCTCAAGTTCAAAATTCAAGTTCAAATTCAATCAAAATTTGAAAAATCTGAACATGAACCAAGTTTATTATTTATTAAACTTGATTAAGATTATCAATTAAAATTTATTGATTATGATTGATGATCAAATTTAATTAATAGACTAACAATGAACTTAATTGATGAAGTTTAAATTCACCAATGAGAAAAAAAATTAAAAGCTCAATGAAATCCAAGTCAACAATTTAAAGTTGACATCAAATTAAATGAATAAAGTCCCAAGTTACAGCTGAATATAAAAAATATTTATTCAATTGCAGTGCAGTGTATCAATATTATGTATCTTGATTTAGAAATCAATCCATTCAAAATTTATATAAATTCTGACCAAAAATAAACAAGATTTATTTCATCCGAAGAAATTGTCTGTCTGAAACGCACCTGTCCAGTAGAAGAGCTTATAAAATCTACACAATAGAATTTTACCGCGCTCGAGAATTTCAATCTCGGATTAAAATTTTTTATCAATGGATATCAGACCGTGGTCATGCACTTTTGAACCAGATTATCAGAGACTTGCAAATCGGAACAATTATATAAAAGACTTTATCGACTTGCCACGTTGAACATGTAGAATGCGCCCATTATTGCCAGCGTAAATAAGACCTAAATATTGATAGGCCATACTACATGTATTTCGTGTATACTATTTTAAACACAATTTTAATAGACCTTTCTGGGTCTATAAAACAAATTTCAATAGAGATATAATTAAATTTCAGCAGTGCATACCAACAAAATGCTACCTGAATTCAAACCGTCACACCACGCTGAGTTATAGTCGTCGACACTGGATGCGATGAACAACAAAATACATATACAACTTTGTAGCTACAGTCCTAATTATTCAAAATGAAGGGGGCTGGTAAATTGACCGGAATAATATAAACATTGATATAGGAATATCAAGGAAAGACGGAATTCTCCACCAGATATTGTGACGTGGTTTTAGGGAAAATACTCGCATGGCGGAGAGGGGATCAAAACACACAGAATGAATATAACGGATATAGCTTCCAAGTTATTTATATATACATTTTATTAATTCATCATAAATAGTTCACTTACTCATATTATAAACGAACACAGCACCCAGCATCTAGACTATCCTAAAGAAATGACATGACACGCATCAATCGTGAGCTTCTGTAATTCAGAGCTCACCAGTCCTGTTGTGTGAATAGAAAACTATATGGCCTAAACTTATGAGGTGTTGTCAGCGTGGCACGAAGACTTGAATTGGTCAGAGATATTGGCGCGTAGACCGAATGGGATTCAGAATACGGAAGTACGGTGTTGCCATTTCAAGTCAATCATGGCCTGAATTCTAGATATGAAAATACCTAATAGAATTAATAATAATATTAATAATATCAATATAAATTTAGCGTCACAACAAAGGTGACAGAAGTTAAAGACTTGGCTTTAAATTCTTAGATAAGTTATCAAACATCGGTCCATATTATTGAAATATCAGAAAACATTATAAGAAAATCACTCAGTAAAATCAGTGACAGTAACTGTAAATGGTAAAATCATTTATTGGAGATTGGAAAATCCTTAGTTATGCCACTGTCACTGGTTATGCGTAATATCGTCAGCTCATTTTTCTAGTTCTTCGAAAACAACAAAAGTATGAAAAGTGAGTTAGGCAATTATCGAAGCAGGCTGACGATATGTTTAATAACAACAGTGCAGGTGAACTCCAACAGGAGCAGTAACTGTTGGATAGAATTAGGTTGGGATATACCTTTAAGTGAAATGTGGCTTGTTATATGCCTAATATGACCCATTTAAAAAAAAAGTCATCATTAGTACAATCTGCCTAACTCACAATGCTGACTTAGGCAGAATTGCAATTGTGCATTTCTCCACACTTGGCATAATTCTGTTATACCCTACACACCAACATCGGTAGTATGCATCGTTTTTAAAAATCATGCACTATGAATACCTCAATTTCGCTGAAAAGTGAGTAAGGCAATTATTGAAGCAGGCTGACGATATGCATCCTCTTCGATTGCCCTCAATCTCTAGCAGTTGGTCGAATTCATCATAAATTCTGGAAGACAGGTTTTCTAACTTTTTGCCTTCTAAGGATGAGTACATAACCTAGAAATCAACAACAGGGTCATGACTGAGTGAAATCAAAACTGAAAGATAAAAATTTGACTTTTTACATAGTTGGTACGTAGGGTGGGGTTGGGGTAATTTAGAGGCCACAGAATTGTTGATTATGAACCCTTATAATTTTTGGAAATGTATTTGAGGGAAATTTGTAATAAAACCAGTGGCGTAGCTAGGTTATTCATATTGGGGGGCGAGAAGTGAAAATGAACTGACAAGACTTTTGTGAGTCAAGAAATACGCGCGTAGCTTGCAAAAATTTCCGACTTAACACCTCTTTTTTGCACGATCGAGGTATATTTTGGCTCTAAACAAGCTTGTAGCAAAGAATGTTGCATTTTGGGGACACAATATATGCGCGTAGAGCGCAATTTTTTTTCTTCATCTGTGTACTTTTGACTATCATAATTCCATGATTCCTGTGGTCAAAATGAACCGACAGTGCCAATCTCAACCGACACGACGTCAATATTGGGGGGTGGGGCCAGGGGCGGACTGGGTCCTGAAAGCGGCCATGGCAAAATTATTAAAGCGGCCCTTTTTGACCATGTCAGTGTTTTTCAAATTTTTGTAAAAGGTTGCCCCAAATTTTCCCTAGTCAGTCACCTCATGAATTTCACGTAAGTGGGGGGGGGGGGGGGGGGGGTAGGAGAAATTTGAGTCCAAAACGGCCCGAAAAAATGCCTTTACACAAGTGAGTAACCGGCCCTGAGAGGCCCAGAACCAAGCGGCCCATGAGGCGATCGCCACAACGCCACAGTGGCCAGTCCGCCCCTTGTGGGGGCCTCTTGCGACGCCACTGAATAAAACCACCTATAGGACAGGTCAGATGGTGCATTTCCCGAAGTTTTTGCTTGACATTTTGTATTTCTTAAAGAATAAGCCCTCCGTGCACATGTACGTGCCTAATGGATTTATCAGAATTAGGGGTGATATTAAGGATACTGGGTTATTACACCTGTTTGTCAGATAATTCCAGGGGTATTTGGCGATACCCAGGGCTATTACTGAGACTGAGGAGGCTATGATTTGTCTTGAGTCACTACGTGAGTCAGAACATAAAGCTAGTTACTTCATTGCCAGACTAGTTAGACTACAGCCTAGTAACGTGACCTTTTCATAACTGTTTGTTGGTGGAAAGTAACCAAATATTTGAATTTTAGGGTGTCAATAATATCAAAATCAGGTGAACAAATAGTTAGTGAAAATAATTTGTAAAAATTGGAGGTTTTGCGTAGCGCTAGACTTGTGCCTCCTCAATAGCCTGAATCTATGATCCTCTGAACCTTGGTAGCAGAGACCTTGCTCTTGTAGTTTTGGGTCGCTCCCTCTGGTCGGTCACATTTTGCTTCACTCCCAGCTTGGTTCTAGAGATAGGTTTTAAGATATTTATTGATAAGGGTACTGTAAGAAAATTAGGAGGCAACATTTGTTTGGGGGATTCCTGCTTTCCTGACGCCATTTCCCCCATTGTTTGACCCACACATTGCTCATTAAACTGTGTTATCGCCAATAAGCACCTCTTTGACATTAGGGAGAAAGATTTTCTACAGAGCAAAAATTTGGGCAATTGTATTATCCAACGTTCATTCATGGAAACGATTTACCGTCCGCACATGCGTTTGGAGATAGGTTTTGAAGTAGTATTTTGAAGCGTATGGGGTGTGGGGGTGGGGTGGTAAAGCAAGATTTAAGCAAGATGTATACTGGTTTTTGGTAAATGTGAAGTAAATCCTTCTTTAGGTTCTGTAAGGAATCAATTTCTGATCGTCACACTTTTGCTCAAATCTACCCGTTAGTAAAATCTAGGGGCAAAACCTATAATCAGGGTAATTATGGAAACCCTCAAAATGCATTAAAAAAACCCTTAAACCCTTAAATGGGCCTCTAGACACCACACGGTAATCTGCTCCGCTTCGCTACACTCACTCCACTTGCCGTCGGTAACATTATGCGGAACTCGATCTGGCCTAGTATAGCTTCAATTAACCCTGTGTAATGTATAATCTCAGGACACTTTCTAGAGAAGAAAACAGTTGAAATACAAACCTTTTCTTTTTCTTACGATGTACAACTTTTCAATGTCTGTGCTTCCCCCCGGCAATTTGTTCTTCATCATCCAATGATTGTGTCTGATATGTTGTAGGTGACCCCAATTGTTTTTATGATCTTTTAACATCAATGATACCCATGCATAACAGCCCATGTTGACAGATAACAATATACTGGCTTAAAACTGAATCCCTCATTTACATTGTGCGCACATGAAAATATGCATAGCTCTTGCTCCTATCCCACATATTCCCTTGCTATACATGCCCCTTTCACCCTAACGTTCCTACACACTTCCAAATCTGACACTGCTACACGGCACGATCGCACGATCGCCCAAATCAATCTCGTACCACGCTCCGCCAGGTGTTCAACTTGTGAAAAAAGTGTATTGAACCTGTCCTGTATAGCTCAGTTGGTAGAGCCTCAGACTTGCACGCATGTAGCCAGGGTTCGATCCCTGACGCATGTGGAGACTGATTTTCCCATCAAATTTGACCCGTTTTTCTCCCCTGATATTTTAATTCACAAAACCAAGCTTGGGGAGTTAGGGTTAACTTAGCTTAGTCTACATGTAGCCTCACAATTTGCACGCATTTGGTTCCTGATAAACTGTAGTTCACAGATACTGAAACATTTTATCCTAGTGACTTATTTTACTGAGGTATAATTGGATCACTGAAGATGGTCATCTAAAGAGTTCAGATCATTCATTAGACGATCATTCATTAGACGATCGTTCATCAGACGATCATTCATCAGACGATCATTCATTAGACGATCATAAATCAGACGATCGTTCATCAGACGATCGTTCATCAGACGATCGTTCATTAACATTAGATTCGGATGAGACGTGATTCGCCTAGTGACTTTACCTATGAATTGGGTCAATTAAGATGATTATCTAAATAGAACATATCTTTCATTAGAACACCATTCCTTGACAGCTCAGCCTAATTTTCAGATGCACCTGACTTTATTTCCTGTGATACCGTTGATGGGTTTCTAATTGCCCGGTTATTGCTTAAATGCTCTGATATCATCTTCTCCCATGGTGGCGTGGTTGGTGACTTTTCAGAAATTTGGGAGCACTGAACTTGGGTACCTGTATGATCAAGGGGTTATATCCAGTTATCTAAGCTATAGTATGATATCATCTGTGCGTATGGGAGCCCTGGATGAAATTTCCTGGGGTTCAAATCCCGGCCAAGTATACATTTGTTCAACCAAAAGATTCATTTAGCACTAGTCTTGTCCCCATCTTCAATTTCAAAACGTGTCCTAGCAAACCCCAAGCTGGAGCCAGAACTGTGAATGCTTTAATAGCATTCACTAGAAACTGATACATCTCACCGTCACATAGGACACACACATGGAGACGTGTCTTGATATGAATATTGATTAGAAGACTCTCACTCTGATATTCAAACATCTTGTATTTTATATACAGTGTCTCAAAGCAACAATGTTATGAAAATTGTGTAGAATTGTAGAATGCCTTCTTTCCCATGTCTTGCATCATATCAAATCAGATGCACTTGTTTCAAATAAGAATTGTTGTACTTGAAAAAGCAAACATGAAGTGAATAACAATATATTCATTCAATTTTTATATTTTGTTCTTTCTTGATCTGTAGGTCTTCCGACAGTAATTGATGCTACTGTTGACAATGGCAAGACACATGCTCCTGCGAGGACTGCACCCTCAAAGATGCAACCAGCAGATGCACAGCTTACCCATCTGACCCCATCAAAGGGGGTTAACCAACCCCCTGAGACTTCCCCCATTGAAACTCAACTAACTGAATCTGTAACACAAACCAACACAGAACCAAATGCAATAGGAACTACAGCGGCTGCTGTAAAGTTGGTGGCAGATGTGGGAAAGGAGGAGAGTTCCACATCAGATGGCCATCAGACCACCGATGCAAGAACTCGTGGAGATACGCTACCGGGTGCGGTGGCAACAGAATCTCAAACAGAGACTCGATCAGAGCTATCGCCCAATCCCGGTAGCTCCGTCAACAATGTCTTGGAAACGGCTAGAACTAGCAAAGTGTTGACTGTAGGCACAGATGCTGCTACAGATATTGGTCAGGAAGGTCTGACAGGTGTGAATCGTCAGTCAACATCATCGGGAAACGTAGGACTCCCCGGTGACGTGACCACCGAGGTAAACATAGCCACTGATGTTAATAGTGCTACAGCAGTAAATACCGCCACTGAGCACACATCATACAATGATCTGTCTAGTGATAAGGGGACAACGGTGAGGGATCGTTTGACACGGACGGATACGACTGTCAGTAGAAGTTTAAAAGATAAGGGAAGTCTTACAATTGATGCCACAACCGTTGATAATACGCCATTGTCCGAGGAGCGTATTATAACCAGACCGGATGAAACCACATCAATACAGAGTCCATTTGTGATTAAAGAAACGACAGGACTGTCCGGTACCCCCTCTCGAAACCCAACAACAGCCATTGATGGGTCCACTGTTGGAAACGTTATCGCCACTGCAGGTGACGTCATCACTTCTTCCAGTGACGTCATCACACCAGGTGGCAATAAGCACGCCAACAGCAATACCACTATAGTTCCCAAGGGAACTGCATCTCCAAATGTTGCAATAACAGAAATAATTAATACAGATTCAGTGATGGTTAACAGAACTGGCAATGGTACAAATCATAACGCTACGGTCCCTCCGCTGTTTACCACAGTTGCACCTATGACGACTTTAAAACAGACAACGCTATCACCATGTAAGTGGTTGTTTGTGTTTCTTTTTTTCCGTGCTTGTTTTTAGGTCTTCAGTGTGTGAGACAGTCTGTCACATATCAAGGTCAAAGTTCATCTGAGGTCAAGTTGTAAAATAACCTGAACACATCAAAATATGGCATTTCTTTTTCATTCAAAGACCGATCAAGTTGTAAAATAGACCAAAAACATCCAGAAATACAAAGAACGATTGGAACCAATTCCAATTGCAAATAAACTTGGTTCATATATAGCTGCAACATGCAAACCTTTATGTAAAATCAGTGACTTCAGGATGTTCACTTATCTACCCTTAAAAACGGACAACCTATATCAGACAGGTGTCTGTATTTTTTCCATTTGTTATTCTCATTTGCTTTTTAGTTTATTTTTGTTCTTATATTTTTATTCTATCATGATACACTTAAATGTCCTTGAGAGAGAACTTGCGTTTCAAGTATAGACTTTCATAGGCTATAAGTATTACACTTGAAATCCGTGATACACCCCTATTGAATACATTTCCTTAATTATCACACAGGGAGTGTGAATTTCAAATGGGGTTCCTTACATGGGTGACTCCATTTGAAATCTACACTCCCTGTGTTGTTACTTCCATGCTGTGTGTGGAAGATGAAGGCCATGTCTTCCATAGGGGTGTATGGATTTCAAATGGAATTGCCCAATGGACTCTTATCAAGTATTGATCCTTATAACCACTGATAGATACCTTGTGTTTTAACAAAGTTTCCATCTCATTGTCTCATCGATATATCGGCCTTTCGGGTTCAAAGGGTTCAAGGGTTAAAAATGAAACAACTCATATAATCAAGTTTGGTATCATTTTGAAATATCCTCTATGACTTGAAGCACATTATAAGGTACAGTTACTATGATAGGAGAGAATTTGAAGGGCAAGGGCATAAATGTAAACCCTACAATAACTGTATAACCAGAAATGTTTGAGTTTAAAATTTCACAAATCATCAATACTAATTCATGGCATGAAAAATTCGCGAATGGAGACTTTGGAGTTACATTGTGTAACTTTGCAATGCACAGCTACAAGGTAGATTTGAAATATTTGCGGCATTACATTTTTGCGGCTAAGTGCTCCTCGCGAAATTAGTGAAATTTAAATGCACGCAAACATTTCTGGTTTTAAAGTTATTTGAATCCAAAAAGGTTTTGAGAATAAGGTTAATTTTGCTATAGGAATTTGAATCTTCTTGGCATAATTCTGTTATACCCTACACACCAACATCGGTAGTATGCGTCTTTCTTAAAAACCACGCACTATGAATACCCCTGTGAAGGGTATAACAGAATTACTCCTAATTTTCTAAGTTTTCATTAATTTACAGTACTTGCTCCACCCCGCATCGATGAAAACCCAAGCATCACTACTTCCTCTATAGAAATCTGTCTCAGTGAACCGGTAGAGGGAGCCGCCCAATACGTGGCATTAGCCGATTCGGTCCCGGCGCAGGGATTCTACCTCGAGGCAGGCCAGATGGAGACGGACATGGACGATGATTTTGACATGTCCATGGAATCGTCCGAGAGTGACAAGGAGGTCGAATGGGAAAATTTCGAGGAACAACACTACAATTATACTATTGTTCCAAGCGAGGGCGCTTCTCTGTGCGCACATTTTGGAAACCTAACAGCGGGAATGAAGTATAATTTCACTGTGCAGGCATTGCGCAGTCCTACGTTACCACCCGAGTCCTTCAGTCAGCTTAACTATTTTGTAACAAGTAAGGTTTGATGGAGTAATATTTTTGACTGAACCAATACTAGGCATGTTTGTACTTATTTCAATGCATTTCTCATAGTGATTCCGAATATGGTAATGAAATTCAATAATTTTGACATTTTCGAAACATTTTGTGAATTTTTGGAATGACGCATGATTCTTTCTGTGGATCGATGAGTTATGGGTCCATTGTGATTCCTCTGATGTAGAATGGAATAGGTCCAAAACTGGAACTGATGGGGCAATTTTTATGAATCTATAGTTCAGTCAGTTCCAAATTGGCAAACTTTCTTACAGCAGCAAATGAATACAGAAGAGGGTGGACGCGCAAAAAGCTTGTATAGTGCAACATTGTGGCGCACTGTGAATCGTATGCGGGACGCATGCATATGCCAATTTAACGTAGGTACGCTTGGTTTACTTTTGCGCGATGAAAATACACATATATTTTTGCCAATTTGGAACTGAATAAACTATAGTACTAAACCTGTATAACACTGATTAATATGCTGAACCCTAAGCCTTTGGATGTATTTCTAGTGATTTGATACCAATTGTTCTTGTTAGCTCAGTTGGTAGAGCACCTGTCTGGAATTCAGGAGGTCCCGGGTTCAAATCCCAGTCGAGAAATAAATTCTTGGCCACCACAAGGGAAATATTAATTATTATCACTGATTAATAAGATTGATTTTCAGGTCAGTGTGAAAATGCATAAACATTTTCCAATCAATATCTAACCTGCTTATTTCAGCCCCTGTTGCACCATTGCTCATGCCACCAATAGTTCGGCCCAGAAGCGTGCACCTGCGCTGGTTCTTCGACCGCCAAGTTTTTGTGCAGTATTACAACGTGACCTATCGGTGGATGGATCAGATCGGTTTCTCTATAACGAACCTACCGGGATCCCAACTGGAATGGACGGTGTACGGACTCATGGCGGGTGGAACGTACACGTTTCGTGTCATAGCTGCGACACCATGGACATCGGCGTTCTCAGAGATAACGAGAACCACAGGTAATGGATAAATTGAAAATGTGAAATGTGAAATGTGAAATATAATTTTGAGTAAATTAATTGATTTTGTGGAATTTTCACACAGATTTTAAACACTATATTCCCATATTTGAAAAGCTATTGCCTACAGACTCAAAGTGGAGAGGCAAAGCGACACAAAATTTGTAGGTGCTGCGTGTTGATTACCAGCATACCAATTGGACATTTTATTTGCCCAACCAATTGTTTATTCACACTCAATCCGCTACCAGCTTCTCTGGCGTTGTTGAAACATAAAAATATCAATAACAATGATATTTCGGATCTTTGTGTAAATATGAAGTAATGACCTTTTAAGGCATTTATGTTGTCAACTCGTGTCTATTTTCTTTAGAGTTCTTAACGACACTTATGAGTTCAACGTACAAGTAGTCAGTAAATATCCAAATATCAGTCCATTTAAGGGATATAATCTTTACTGCAATTTGTGTCAGACAATGATTGGAAAAAACATATATTTATATATGACGGCATCAGGACAAGAAAAAACCGCCTCTCAGAAGGGGCCATCTGCAAAGGTTAACCAATTTGTCAAATTCAACACTATATTAATCATGCATCTATTTGCACTAAACTTCTTAGTAAATAAGATCAAATGTGTATCAAAAATTCCAAGGCAGCGAACGCGAAAAACCCATCCCTCCCAACGGAAAAATTAGCGAAGGGGAATTTTTTCCAATACACCTGAATTGACTTTATTTTACTTTATTTATTTTATTTTATTAATTTCCATATTTTAAAATGATGTTGTAGCCCCAAATGTATACCAACCTGCCAAAACCAAGGTCCTACTAAGGAGCTTGTAACCTACCCCCCCCCCCCCCCCCGAAGCAAGATATCTGAATTTTACGGGCACATGATTAGAAAGCGTCGACCTGACCTAGGGGTGGCATAGAGGTGTAAGACGCAGCAGCAGGGTTTCGGTTGAAGAAAACTAGAGCCTTACTAAGCGAGTCCCTAAATACTGTGTTACCCTTCTCTGAAAGGTGTATCCCGTCTTTCCTATACATACTGTGATCACAAGAAGTAAGGATGTTGTAATGTCGTACCACATGAGCATTACCCAATTCTCTACAGACTCTCAGAGCGCTTTTATTCACATTTATCGCGGACGACTTACCACCCCCTGCGGACTTTTCGCCGTAATAACTCAGACGCAACAAAATATCGGACCAAATAATACGGGTGTATGGCAAAAGGTGACGGATATTTGTCAGTAACTCCTTTACCCGTTGTCTAATCACATGAACTGGCAAACTAAATAAATCATTGGTACCTATATGTACAATCAGGGTGTTAGGATAAGGAGCCTTGAACAGGTGACCTTTCAAAATATCCAAAATATCACCTATACGTTTACCACTAAGACCTTTCCAGTACGTCGCATCGGTACCTTCCAACTGAGAATTGTACTGGCCAGCCCATCTGGCGATACTGTCGCCTACTATCCATGTGCGGGTTCGAGATGGACCTGTATAAAATTTGTTTACAAAAACAAAGCAAAAAGAAGCAAACAGAAAAACGAGCAAAAAAAAAGCAAAAAACAAAGGAAAAAACAAAAATTAGATATAACACCAAGATGAGATATATATTTAATGTAAAACAGACCATGCACTGGACTGAATGATGCGTTGAGGGCGAATATAGAGCATTACAGCGGAAGACTGCCAACGCCCCATGCGTTTGATTGAATCAATTGAGACCCCCTCTAAAGCTGCTGTGGTAGCAGCTCCGATCCTAAAGCTGTGAGGGCAGAACTCTGAGGGTTCCAAGCCCATGGACTTAATGCATTTCTTGAGAACACTATCGAATTGAAAACGTGTCAAAGGGGAACCCCCAAAATGTATAAAAAGTGGACCTCCCCTGACTGGTCTAGCACTTAAAAAAGCCAACATAGACTTAAAGAGCTACTTGGGAGATTTTTTTGGTGTGTTTTTTCGTACTAAATTAAAAATTCAGAATCTCTGAAACATTTTCCCGTTTAAAGTAATGAAAACAACCGACGGAAAAGTGTTGAAATCTATAGTTTGAAAGTTCGCTCTACTAGACGGAATAGCCAAAAACGATTTATTGCGGCGTACAAACAGAGGTCATCGTGTGACGTCATAGAAAGTAGAAAAAAATCATATCGATACAAATTACAATCGCTGTCAGCCAACTCCCCTCATGGTCTAGTGGTTAGCGTACAGGACTCATGAACGAAAGGTTACTGGTTCGAATCCCGGTGTTGTAGAATTTTGCGTATAAACCTTGTTTGATATTTTTTCGACAAAAGAAATATATTGTATATCAGTTTCAATATTTGCCAGGTTCACAAATTATACGGTCTGAGTTCAGTGTTCATTTTGAATGTAATACATAAAATAAAACTTTAGCGTCCTTGCAATTTAAAATATAAATCTGAAGTTATTTCTGTTTGTTGATATTAAGTTTTTTAAGAAGCCTTCCTTTGTATTGTATTGTACACACACACAGGTTTCTCGATATTTTTACATAATTTCAAGCTTAGAAGAAAGAAAAAAGAAAACGATCTTTTCCCGAGATCAAACGACTAGACTGCTTAGCGAAAATTTAACAGGCTGCTGCTGCTAGCCTACCAGTTCCAGTGATAACCAACACAAGCTGCCGTGTGTGGCTGCCGTCGGCAGTACCTTAGTCTGTTTATTTTCCGTTATCAACATTTAGATTGAAACTGATATACTATATTTCTTTTGTCGAAAAAAATATCAAACAAGGTTTATACGCAAAATTCTACAACACCGGGATTCGAACCTGTAACCTTTTGTTCATGAGTCCTGTACGCTAACCACTACACCAGGAGGGGAGTTGGCTGACAGCGATTGTAATTTGTTTCGATATGATTTTTTTCTACTTTCTATGACGTCACACGATGACCTCTGTTTGTACGCCGCAATAAATAGTTTTTGGCTATTCCGTCTAGTAGACTTATTTTAGAGCGAAAAAAGCAACTTTCAAACTAAGAATTCAACACTTTTCCGTCGGCTGTTTTCAATAATTTAAACGGGAAAATGTTTCAGTGACTCTGAATTTTTAATTTAGTATGAAATAACACCCAAAAATAATATCTCCAGAGTAACTCTTTAACTGGACACAAAAAGTCACTAGTATTACGTTCAAATTGAAGAGTCACTGACTTCCCACTTTGATCCGTCTTAGAAAAGCGAATATCAACGTACATAATATCACCCACCACCTGAACATCACCTATAGCCAAAATGTGAGAACAATTCCCTTTACTAGAAGCGGCCGTGAACTCACCAACCCTTAAAAAACCGAAAAAAGCCAGTAAAAAAGCTGCTTTAAACAACACAGCCTCAAAAGTTGATGAACAAATACCATTTACTGAACTACAAAGTTTGTCTAGAATGTGCAATGTAATAGGACGTCTACTATCAGGGCGCCCCTTTAACCGTCTACAACCCTCCTTTAGCTTCTTAACAATAAAATTGGGGGTGGGATCACACCAACCATTAATCTTGTGAACAAAAGAAATAGACGCGATATATGTATTGATTGTGGAGGAAGCCTTTCCTGAAATGGACATATGTGTAATAAAGGCAATAATGTGAGCCACCGGAGCTGGCCACTCCGTTCCTATGCCTTACTGAACGCGAAACGAATCAAAATTCTCAACTCCGCGACGGTAAACCGCTTGAGTACTGTTTGCTAAGGACGCATTAATCAAACGACGAGCTTCAACTTCTAAATGTTCCAAAGAAAAAGAGGCACTGGTAGCCCTGTCGCGGCCGACTCTGGAGCAGCTTCCCAAAAACGATCCATCTGAAACCGAGATAGTGAGTCAGCAATAATATTATCTACGCCAGGGATATGCCGAGCAGAGAAAGCAACATTGAATTTCAGACATTGGAGCACAAAAAAACGAACGAGCTTCATAATTTCGACACATTTGGAAGATTGTTTATTCAAAATAGCGACAACAGCTGCATTGTCGGATCTAACAATAATGCGTTTGCCCTTCAAGGAATCGCCCCACAATACTAACGCTACGACGACTGGAAAAAACTCTAACCAAGCTATTGAATGATTGCTTGCTTTGCACTTATCTGGCCATTTACCCTGAAACCACTTCCCTTTAAAAAAACCGCCAAAACCTATCTCACCGCTTGCATCCGTAAAAAATTGAAGGTCACGATCCTCACGCCAAAACTGTTCGGGTATTATTGTGGCGCCATTGAAATTACGTAAAAAAATTAACCACATTTTAGATCGCAACGTGCCCCCTTTGTAATTCTAACCTTGTACCATGATTTTTTAATACCACATGTCAATTCAATAAGTCTCCGCAAAAAAGCCCTGCCTGGAGTTACTGCTTTGCAGACAAAAGAGAGAGAACCTATTACTGACTGCAATTCCTTTAACGTCAATTTGTCTGAATCATGAGCTTTCTGAACTTTTTTCACTATTTTTTCCAATTTCACAGATGGAATTGAAACAGTTTGATGCACAGAATTGATTTCCAGACCCAAGTAAACCAAGCTAGTTGTGGGGCCCACAGACTTATCCTTGGCTAACGGTACACCCAACTCATTGCACACCTTATTAAGGCACCCAACAATATGTTGACATGATGAACTACCTGTGGTGGCGGAGGAAGCTACGAAAATATAGTCGTCTACGAAATGACTAATGTTGTCTGACCCCGACTCCCTTTTTGCCGCCCATTCCACAAAAGTTGAAAAAGTTTCGAAATAAGCGGGAGAACCAAGGCACCCATTGGAAGTGCTTTATCCACATAGTATTTCCCATCAAACTTGATTCCTAAAAGCTCAAAGTCCCCAGGGTTAATTGGTAGTAAGCGAAAAGCGGACTCTATGTCAGCCTTGGCCATCAAAGCACCTCTCCCGTTACGTGACACTATATTGACAGCGTCATCAAATGTAGCATAGCGCACAGTACAAAGATCCCTATCAATGCCATCATTAACTGAGCTACCTTCGGGGTAAGACAAATGGTGAATTAAACGAAATTTGCCTGGCTCAGATTTTGGAACCAAACCCACCGGAGATATTGTAAGCCTTTGAAAAGGCACATTAACAAAAGGGCCTGCCATCCTACCAAGACTAATTTCTTTGTTCAATTTATTCTGAACCGTAGACGGGTCTTGAAAAACCGAATTAAGGTTTGGGGCATCCCTAAAAAATCTTGACCCCTTAAAACCTAATTTAAACCCATTTTCAAAACCATCTCTAAGTTTAATGGCTGCTGACTTGTTTGGGTACAAATCTAATAGGGGGCGCAAAGCTACAGAATTTATAGGTGTAGGATAAATACAACAAATACAATTAGTCCCCTCTGTAATTTTGACATTCCTGGTACATGACTGAACTATACTATTGCCAAACCCCCCATCATTTTTTAACACCTTTCCTACAAGACGCTGCCCCATGCCCCCCATTGTTACATGTTTGACAGACGTGGCTAAATTTGCATGAGGTACGAGAGCACCCGGATGTACCATTGAAGGCGAAACAAATGCCTCCCGACCCCGAAGATTTCCCTCCACGCTGACCATTTCCTGGTTGACCCCCCCTTCCAAAATTCCGAAACCCTCCCCGATTATTACCCTTTATCGCTGGCGGCAAAAATGGAGAAGGTACTGCGATATGTAAATTCCACAGCTCTCCATCCATTGTTGCCCAAGAACTATGAGGGCACAATTCTTGGCGGCGGCGGTATTCTATGTCATACTGCCTCCAACCAAAACCGTGAACTCGTGAAGCCGCAGTTCTGATTATCTGACCATACTTTAAGAGCTCTTGAGTGCGTGATGGGTTAGCCGATAAAAAAACACAAGCATAAATGAAAAAGGCACTGGTCCAAGAGTGAATAGAATTAATCCTATTTTGCGATTTGGCCTCCTTCATCACCAATTGCCCTACTGAATTAACTTCAAGAATACTCCCTGAACCTAATGATGACTGACCCTCCCCCCTTTCGTTTCTATCTAACAAAAGATTAAAGTCAACAAACTCACCCCGCATAATTTTCTCACGCACATTGCGAGGAACATTTTGACCCACGGGGCTGCAGATTGAAGTTAATGCTTGTTGATTGGCATTACCAAAACTTGAAGACATAGACGCAATTGTATCAATGCCATTCATTGGATTTGTATTGGACAAATTCATTGAATTTGTATTGTTGATATGACCATGGACTGGTAACGAATTTGCATTCATTGTTACCAAGCCTACCGAATTGGAATTATTAACACCAAAATTATCAGAAACGCTACCGCCTGAATTAGCTAATACAGGTCTACCCCCCGACAAAACTCTACCAAAATTATCAAAACCATGCTCACCAGATGTTCCCTGCAACAAATTCTCCGTTCTGCCCCTGCTCACAACACGCCGATGTTGGTTATCCACAGTGACTTCCACACTCGGTTGTACCAATGCTGCCGAATTCGACGCACCAGAAAAAACAGCACTACTTTCGGCGATTGGCGCTGACGTCACTCCTCCCGTTAACCCGGAAGTTGAAGGCCCCGTAGATTGATTTACCGCCCGTTGCTGATCAATGGAATCCATGTAAACATCTGCGGCGTCGTCGTCCAATTCCTGACGTAAAGAGTCTTCTGAGTCAACGTTCACTGACAGAAAATCACGGTCGTCTTCGACTACAACGCGACCACGTCCCCTTCCTCGACCTCTCCCACGTCCTGTCCCACGTACCCGACTTCTACCGCGAGTAGCTACATTGCGAGGTGGTTGTCTTGCTGGCCCCTGAACCTGAGTATTATTCAGGGCGTTGTTGTTAGGGACGCTAGGAGTACCCACCGATGCCGCCGTTCGTAACAGATTATTTATAGCCCTAGACTGGGATCGGGTTTGCCGATCTCGTTGGACTTCGGGCTCAGCTACAGCTTTTCGTTTCACCCCGGCACGCTTTTTTGGTGCCATTATAAATTATTAAACAAAATCTCGCCGGAAAACGAAGAAGAATCAGAGAATAGGTTCATCAGGAATCCAAGGAAACATAATTAGAAGATTCATAGAATAATTCCAAAATTGAACTTACTGTTCCAGACAGTTTCGACGTCCGATCGGATGTCTTTCTCAATGGTGTATGACGACCGTTGATCCAGTGTTACCAGAAGTAGTTTTTCTGATGACGTCACGAGATGTGTTAGATGACGTTTTCTGGATCAATTGATCATACAGGTGACTAAGTTGGTAGGCCCCCTCGTCGCTGTTCATGAGGTGCTGTTTCATGTCTAGATGGGATTTGCGACGGATCCAAATGGATTCCCTAATCCATCTGGTGTTTCTAGTGTTGTCTCTCGCGAGAATGTTTGTGTCGTCCCATTTTATTAGATGGTTTTCCGTAGCAGCGTGATCTGCGATCGAAGACTTCATCTCCGTATTTTGTGAGTCTATCCTTGCCGTGCGTGTAAATTTGCGGCCTGTCATTTTGTCCGTTTCTGTTTTGTGTTCCTTTTTTCGCGTACCGAAACGTCGGCCTGTTTCGCCTATGTAGGTTTTATCACAATTTTGACAAGGGATCTCGTAGATCACGCCTGCTTTATCATCATTGTCCTGTTTGTCTTTCACATGTACAAGCATATTGCGGAGACTCGTGTGGGGTTTGACCGCCGAACCTATGTTGTGAGTTCTGAAGATTCGTTGGATCTTTTCTGTGACTCCTGCAATATATGGTAGAGTGACATTTGTTAGAGTGTTTAACAAAGAAGAAAAAGTTGAATTTCAGCACAACCAATCGGATGTTTTTATAATAATATGCTCCTCAAACGAGGTAAACAAACAGTACTTAACAAATAGCAGGTGACTGAATATTGAAGAAAATACAGACGCCAATACGAAAGGACGGTTGCAATGCAATCAAAATCCTCTCCGAAATAAAGTCAGGAAAAATCAGCCCTGCTAAGAAATTTCAGAAGCTTCCGACTGGTATGCTGGCAAAAAACGCAATGAGAGAAAAAGAAGATCTGGCAGATCAGCAGCCAGGGACAAAAAACTCATGACTGCAGACAAAAGAAAAAATACGCGGGTCAGCAAACACCAAACCTGATTGGCTAAGGCATGGGTTGTTAAGACACAGGAGAGCAACCAACAAAAAACAATGCGCGGGCCTTATCGCGGTAAGCAAATCAGGATAATTTGGATTCCACAAAATAATCCTTAATTATTTCATAGGTTGATAGATAGAAAAAGTAATGTGCCTATGCATAAGAAGATCAAACAAAGCGCATACTTTTAAATAGAGAAGTCAATTTCTTTCGCCAAAGTCTCACATAATCCACCCAATTTGTACACAGTTCTGTTTTTATATAGAACCTGATTTTCAATGGTTTTGAAGTCCCCACTTTTATAAACCCAGAAGGCACAACTTTACCAAAAAGGTTGAGTGACCCTGCCCCCCCCCCCCCCCCCCCCCCCCCCCCCTCCCCACCCCCTTCTCTTCCCGGATTGCTCACAGCATCCCATTCGGACAACATTGCATTAATTAATTGATGTAACCCATGATTATATAATTACTGTTAATTATCATTACATTAATCAATTGATTGATGTTAACCATAACGTAAGTGTTCATTAAATCCCACAACTGCATATGAATCGTGAAGCAGATATGGCACTAAGAAGTGTTTCTCAAAACAAGGTTTTTTGTCGCCATACATAGTGAGGCATGATTGCGCAATGAGACTGCAGAAGAGGTTGCTTCCAAGACAATCTTGAGGAAATTATCCATAATGGAATGCATCCCATGCAATATTTCAAGGAAAATGGACTGAAATAAACCAAACTGACCATTGATTTTCTCTTTTGAGGCAAAAAAGTAGATTTTTGATATTATTTTCAACTTGGAAATCCATCCACAGTCAACTCTTGACTGTCTTTCATGTGTAACACTTTATGTGCCATGGACGCTCCCATGTATGTTTTATACTTGTGTTTTCCACGAATTGCTGCATTTGGAAGTTATGATAATGGGAAATGTGGAGTGTTAACCTTAACTCTACCCCCACTTTTTCAGGGTTTTTTTAATGTGAAAAATTGACAAAAATATCCCCCCTGGGATTAACCATGGACCTTTAGCACCAGCGGCTTGCTATCCCCCACTACACCATGGGTGTCACGGCTACTCGACGCAAAGTATATGGCATTTTTTCATCAAAAAACTTCCACGCCGGAAGTACCAACTTGTGCAGTCGTGGTATTTTGTGGTGTATGGTAGGGTTAGGGTTAATGACCTGTTACACTGTACTCTATCCACTGCACAACGCATTATGATAGTGTGAATTGTCCACTTGTGATCAATTGATACATGATCGCTTCCTTTTAATATCAAATTAATTTGAATTACTAACAGTTTGGGTGTGGTCGTAATCAGCTAGTCAACATGATTGTTGGATTGTTGATGACAACATCAACGTATGATTTGAGTAATTATCATAGAAATGTTGCCAAATGTGATAATTAACTTTAATCATTTTATATATACTTTGTCAGAACTGCTTTTGTATTCATGTAATTGTGTATACTTGACGGGGGAGGACAGAGGGTAGGGGGTAGACATCATTTTCGTTAAGGATGCGTGGCCTAAAAACTTGGGGAAAAGAAAAAGACAATTATATGTGACGTGTTCTACCGAAACCAGACGGAATTGGGCAGAGTTCCAAATTGAGAAATAGCCCAAAACCAAATTGGGGGTGATTTTTTTGGAATTTGAGTTTCTTGTAAATATTTATTCTTCAGAGTGTTTATAATATTTTTGTGAAAGTTTCAGATTAAAAAATCAAACCAAAAAGAAAATGCAATTTCTATTTTTTAATTCTGTTTAAAGTAGGCCTACATTGTATGGACATTGTAAGTACATCTTTAAAGGACGATATCTCAGTTTGGAGTTTTCATAAAGACGAACTTGAAAATGATTTAACTCTGCTTTGGGAAGTCCGATTAAAAAAAAAAGTACCATTGTAAAGCTAAAAATCTCTTCATTAATAATCAATTACTAACTCAATTTTGAAATATTGCAACTGAAACCAGAAGACAATAATGTGGAACATACACATAGTCTATGGGGAGCAGAACCCCAGGGAGACTCAACTAATGTTTAATCAGATGTGCAAAAAGATGAACATATTTGATGAAGCAGTGATTGATTGATTTATCCAAAATAAATTTGAATCGGGGAAGTTATTTGTGTATGTAGCAAAGAAGGTTTGACAGTACCAAATGTCTTCAGTTTTGTCACATGATTGTTGGGCTTTTTTTCTTGGTGAAGCGAGAACTCTAATCTTGCGCACATCCTGAGAACTGATGTCATCTGGGAGTTGCCAAGTTACTTTATGAATATCGCTTGTTGGCTTGCTAGCTATTTCAGGTTCTAATAGAGAGACTTGGCAAAATGTTGAACAAATTGGCAACATATGGTATTTTTTTTACAAATGTATAAAATATGTGACCCGTCACATCAAAATGGACATGTTGGTGGCATGAGTCAATTTTGAGTTATTGTCATGAATTAGAAGAACATATTTTAAGCTTGAAAATGATACCATGTTGAAGGTGATCAGACTTTTTAATCACAAGATATGATTTGAAGAAGCAAATTTTTTTTCTATTATTTCCTTTATATTTCACCAAATATATAGGCCTCTATCTCAAAACTGTGTTTGCCGACAACATGTCCTTTTTGAAACGACTGGTAACATATTTGTAAATCTGTGACGATAAAAGATTAAAAAGGTGCGATGACCTTTTGATATGTTTGTGGTTGAAAAAACCTGACGTTGATGCCATCGAATCCTTAGTATAACTTTACGTGAAATAATTAAATACCATAATTTTTATATATAGATTATTCCCCAACACAGGTGTATTAGATGAGACACTTGATAAACGACTTAAATTTGAGCTTATTTATATC
>CM069443.1:63730716-63769969 GCA_035610835.1 Ophiura sarsii | reverse complement strand
CACTTGTGATCAATTGATTGATACATGATCTCTTCCTTTTTATATCAAATTAATTTGAATTACTAACAGTTTGGGTGTGGTCGTAATCAGCTAGTTAACATGATTGTTGGATTGTTGATGACAACATCAACGTATGATTTGAGTAATTGATATCATAGAAATGTTGCCAAATGTGATAATTAACTTTAATCATTTTGTATATACTTTGTCAGAACTGCTTTTGTATTCATGTAATTGTGTATACTTGACGGGGGAGGACAGAGGGTAGGGGGTAGACATCATTTTCGTTAAGGATGCGTGGCCTAAAAACTTGGGGAAAAGACAATTATATGTGACGTGTTCTACCGAAACCAGACGGAATTGGGCAGAGCTCCAATTGAGAAATAGCCCAAAACCAAATTGGGGGTGATTTTTTTTGGAATTTGAGTTTCTGTAAATATTTATTCTTCAGAGTGTTTATAATATTTTTGTGAAAGTTTCAGATTAAAAAATCAAACCAAAAAGAAAATGCAATTTCTATTTTTTTATTCTGTTTAAAGTAGGCCTACATTGTATGAACATTGTAAGTACATCTTTAAAGGACGATATCTCAGTTTGGAGTTTTCATAAAGACGAACTTGAAAATGATTTAACTCTGCTTTGGGAAGTCCGATTAAAAAAAAAAAGTACCATTGTAAAGCTAAAAATCTCTACATTAATAATCAATTACTAACTCAATTTTGAAATATTGCCCAATTGTGTCTGGTTTCAGTAGAAGACATCACATATTACAAATTTTAAAATTGGGAGGTAAAACACTTCAAATCAAATTTCAATCATTAAAAATGCTTTTTATTTGACAAATGAAAAGTAAAACACAAGTTGGGACACTCAAATATCTGTGTGTGGCTGAAACTTCTGAAACCATTTGGTTACCGAGAGTATAACAAATGTAGGCGATCTTTTGTTGGAAGGAAGCTTAAATTGCCCCAAAAGGGTGTCTTTTTGGGTGACAAATTCGCAAATTGTCCAAAAACAAAGCAGTTCTGTAGAGAATAATTGGCATAAATTATGGGGGTGATTTTTTTTTTCAAAACTGTAACTGAAATATGAAACATCGGGTGATAGTGGTTACATTTCTAAACGTTCCTTTTGGTGATAGCAAGACTGAAAGACTCATATTATGGCCATGGAGTGAAGTCCTCATGTAAAATGAGCTAAACGGAGGTTTCTTTTTAGAGAGGGGGGGGGGGGGGGGGGGGGCAACTGAAACCAGAAGACAATAATGTGGAACATACACATAGTCTATGGGGAGCAGAACCCCAGGGAGACTCAACTCATGTTTAATCAGATGTGCAAAAAGATGAACAGCCTCAGGGGGGAGGGGCACACACAGAAGACAATAACAGCCTCAGGGGCACAGACAGAAGGGGGGGCACACACAGAAGACAATAACAGCCTCAGGGGCACAGACAGAAGGGGGGGCACACACAGAAGACAATAACAGCCTCAGGGGCACAGACAGAAGGGGGGGGGGCACACACAGAAAACAATAACAGCCTCAGGGGGGCACAGACAGAAGGGGGGCACACACAGAAGACAATAATGTGGAACATACACATAGTCTATGGGGAGCAGTAATCAGATGTGCAAAAAGATGAACATCTTTGATGAAGCAGTGATTGATTGATTTATCTCAAATAAATTTGAATCGGGAAAGATATTTGTGTATGTAGCAAAGAAAGGTTTGACATTACCAAAGGTCTTCAGTTTTGTCACATGATTGTTGGGCTTTTTTTCTTGGTGAAGAGAGAACTCTAATCTTGCGCACATCCTGAGAACTGATGTCTTCTGGGAGTTGGCAAGTTACTTCATGAATATCGCTTGCTGGCTTGCTAGCTATTTCAGGTTCTAATAATAATAATAGCGTTGCTTATAGAGAGACTTGGCAAAATGTTGAACAAAATTGGCAACATATGGTATTTTTTTTACAAATGTATCAAATATATGACCCGTCACATCAAAATGGACCTGTTGGTGGCATGAGTCAATTTTGAGTTATTGTCATGAATTAGAAGAACATATTTTAAGCTTGAAAATGATACCATGTTGAAGGTGATCGGACTTTTTAATCACAAGATATGATTTGAAGAAGCACATTTTTTTTCTATTATTTCCTTTATATTTCACCAAATATATTGGTCTCTATCTCAAAACTGTGTTTGCCGACAACATGTCCTTTTTTTGACACGACTGGTCACATATATGTAAATCTGTGACGATAAAAGACAAAAAAGGTGCGATGACCTTTTGATGTGCTTGTGGTTGGAAAAACCTGACGTTGATCCTATGGAATCCTTATAACTTTACGAGAAAGTATTAAATACCTTAATTTTTATATATAGATTATCTCCCAACAGGTGTTTTAGATGGGACACTTGATAAACGACTTAAATTTGAGCTTATTTATATAAAAATGGATCACTCAGCGGTGAGAAAGGAAATGACTTGGAATTACTCTTCAAAATAGTAGCAAAGCAGGCACCTTTGAAAAGATTGCTGTGCTATAAATGTCAGCTTTGGTGCTGGACGTGAAATTATTCAAGATTTTAAGTGGATGACTCATATGGTGGGGTGGGTGACGACGTTGTGTCTTGAATTCTTTTCACTTGCCCATGTTTGACCAGTTCTGGATTTCTTTAAGTTAATTAAGTTATAGAAACGATTTTAATAGATGAGCTGACATAGATGACCAGGCAATGTAGGCAGACAGCTCAATTTGGGGTGGATGTGTCATCTGAGATGGTGGTTGGGAAGGGGGGTGGGGGGTGGGGGTGGGGGTAATCAAATAAAAAGTTGTCAGCCATCATGAATGATTGCCGAATTAGGAGGTTGTTGTTTCTTAACTCTGCGACCACAATAAAGGGTGGCATTGGCTCGTGCTAAGGGACTAAGGGTATCAAACCCTATTGGGCTATTCCAGTTGAAATCCATACACCCCCTGTGGAAAACATGACCCTAATCATACACACAGGGAGTGTAGATTTCAAATGGAGTCACCCATGCAGATAACCCCATTTGAAATTCATACTCCCTGTGTGGAAGATTAAGGTACTGTCTTCCATAGGGGTGTATGGATTTCAAATGGAATAGCCTATTATCAGAGAAAAGGATGTATTTTTCAAACAACTTTATTCATGTTCAACGTGGTAAAATAGTTAAGCCTAAAATGCTAGTAAATTTGTGAAACCAAAAAAATACTAATATAAATTGAGCGACCAATCACAGCTTTCTCTTTCTAAATAAGATGCATCCCTGTTATGGGCGATTCTGGTACGTGCAGTCACATAAATGTTCTCAGTTTTTAAACATGAATTGCCCCGCTGGGCCTTTGCTATGCAGCCCATTGAACCCATTGCGTGCAGCTACAATCCTGGAAAAAAGTCTTGGCACGCTTAATACGAGTTAACAACAGGAAACTAACGCCCCCTTTCCTCTGTGCAATGTTGAGGAATGTTAATGTCTTCAGCAGTTGTTCAAGGTGTCCCAACATTGATCGATGGGGTGTGGGGAAGGGAAAATTGTTGTCTAAGATGTCCTATTCAGAGTTTAACCAAATTCACATCATTTAAAGATCAGCAAAAACAATTCTGCACATTAATGCCCAAAATGTGTAAAGCGTTCCAAGGGCTTTTTTCCAAGATTGTAGATATCAGGTAGGATGTCAGCTTTTTAACCAGGTGCCACGCTTCTCAAGGTTTTTCACAGGATGAGCAAGTGATGTATTTCTTCCTCTAGTCATGCGTATCATCAAAAGGATGGATGCCTGTGCATTTTAAAATAACTTCTTGAAATTAAATGTCACCGGACAAAACTTTGTTAGTTCGAATCAAGTAGGAAACACGTTTTTACTAAAAGGCCTGGCATTTTTCATAAATAAATGAGTAAGCACTTCTTGTTACATCTTTTTTCTTAAAAAATGTTTTACAGCAAAATTGCTACTGGTAGCGCTTCGGTTACAATCATTAACCCTCTAAGCACTATTTGCCTATCTAACGGTGTTACGATTGGTTAATTGCAAGACATATTCATTTGAATAACCAATTAAAACAATGATTCTTAAATATTTCACTCCAAACCTTTATCAATGATTCTTATTTCTAACAATGTCTCTGATTGGTGCAAAATAGGATGTATCCATCTCTCTGACCAATCAACAGGTTGGTCTAACACATAAATCATCCGACTACTGTACACCTACGGATAGATTACACACAGATGCCATTTCAAAATTAATTACATTAATTATGTGAAAAGAAAATTTGACACATAATGTTTTGTTGGATGTGGGGGCGGGGGTGTATAACATTATCCTATACATGTTTTGATTAAACCTAATTACATCAATTCATGAAGCGCTAATTTGCCGTCTACTTCTGGTTTGTGTATGTTACATTCATAACATGGCAAGACACTGTAAAACCACTTAATTTCGCAAAGGATTTAATTTCGTGAATTTTGCGAGGGTGTGAATTCACAATTTTGCATTGAAAGTGACAGTAAAATGTCCAGATTCGCGCAATTAAATGCCCGCAAAAATAGCTGTATTTTTAAATTCGCCAAATAAAGTATCCGCAAAATGATAGTGTTTTACAGCATTGGATCCTGGCAGGCCCGTAACCAGGGGGGTGAATCCAAATTCCTAAAGTCCTAAAAAAGGTCCCAAAATGCTGTTTGCGGGAATTTATTTTTATTTTTTATATGAATTGTTGTTGAAAAAAGGTCATAATTTTGATCAAAAGGTCCACTTTTGCTAACCCCCTGGTAAAAAGTCCACATTTTGGGAAAGAAGGTCCACTTTTGACAAAATTCACTCCCAGAAAAATCCTGGTTACAGGTGTGGATCCTGGTAAGGCCAAACAACAAAAAAAGTTTGTCTCAAAGCTTGCGAAGGCTTCAACATCGGGCGACGCGCGCTGTTTTTTGTCTTCCATTTTTTTTTTTTTTACATTTTTTTTATTTGTGTTGCAATTTTTACTCTTACTATTTGCAACCGTTGACACTTTCTGATATTTGTTTTTTCTATTTGAAATGAATATTGTGATGTAGTTGTGTATACGAACAATTGTGCACCGTTTTTTGAAGAACTGAGTCATGTAAAAGTTTGAGAAGAGGAAAATCTGCCGATATTTTTAATAAAAACTCGAAATAAAAATTTGTATGGAAAAAAAAAATGATTTTACAATTTTCTGCATTTCAGACGCGGTATTTTGGCATTTCAAAACCAATGCGCGCGCAAGCTTTGAGACGAACCATTTATTTTGTTTGGCCTAACAAGTTATGTTTTATTTTCAGGCATTTCTTGCAAAATATCACACACATACCCAAGTATCATTTGAAAGAGGAATGCATCAGCTTTTCATTAATATTAAAATATGAATAAATCATGAAATATCATGAAATATCTGAAAAATAGACGAGTGAAAAAAGTTTGCAAACGTTTTGGAGGAGTTTATTATCGTAAATTGCTAAAAAATCCCCAAGAAAATTAAGATGTATTACACCTTAGTTTTGTCCATGATTGGTAATGCTCTGAATTTTTTTGAAAAAAACACAAGTATAAAAAATAGAATAATATAAATTAAAATATTGATTCATTATAACTTGATAAAAATAAAATGAATGAAAATGGATTAAAAGAAATATACTACCGTATGCCAAGAAAGCTTACTTTTTCCATCAAAAAATTAAGTACAAAATCAGAAACTCATTGAAGACCTGGATTCTGGAAAGTTTCTGTCTAATTAAAATCTAGACGGTACCTTTAAAGCGCAACAATTAATCAATTAAATTAATAATCGGTACCCTTTCAAATCATACAAATTGCAAGATCGATGCACTATATAACACCGGGCACTAGCTGACCATATAGTCTGGCTGCAAATTTACGTCAGTGTTATTAATTAACGAGCTTACATTAATCTTAATTATAGCACTCCGCAAACTTCAACATAGCCGGGAACCGATACTTCCTTTCACCACATTCTTCCACAAGGCGCAAATTGAGACCTGTTGTTTATATGGGGACTCGGCGTATACACGCTATTATTGATTAAGATTCGATAATTGTTATATTTCCTTCTGACACGTTACCATGACGATGGATTAATGTGATAATCTGTGTGACTAGCGTGGGTAGGATATAGTCCATTCTTCCTGTCGATCATTCTGCCACGAAGACTGGATCATATACTAAGGAATGTTTCTGGGAACAGGAGGCCTATACGCTGTACTATAATGTATAATAGTCCCGATGGTTCTATTTTATATATTAGATTAAGCGCTACAGGAAGGGTACTAACCGACAGAATTACGGATAACCGATGCAGTGATTGTCAACAGAGTGCTGGCCTTGTGTTCGTAGCCAAGTTGGGGAATTGGATAGGGGTGACGAATTGCGTGTAATTTGTATTGTTAGTGGCTTGTTCCAAGGAATACTGACACTGGCTGCGTTGGAAAGTTGGCTTTGTAAACATGCCGATACGCCATTATGATTGCACTAATTACACCCATGATTCACTAACTATCTAGTCGTAACTTTGTTAATCTTTGTACGATTATCAAACACCCCAATATTGCCTTCATTCAAGTGTGGCGGAGTACTGGTCTAAGCCTATATACTGAGTATGTGTGTGTACTACATGCCTGCACACTTGTAAGCCTCATTGATAGTAAACATGGATATACCAAGGAATTTATGGATTGTATCTCTTTTTGTGTTCTTTTCTTCAATCTGCGCAGAACTTTTCCAGCCGAGAGTCTACGTCCTGAGTAAAACCGTGACGAGCATCCACGTAGCATGGACATACGATGACGACACTTTTGTGGAACATTATACCATTAAGTACACGTTGCTAAAAAGCAACATGACCAAAGTCGTGATGTTACCAGGGCCATGGGTGGAGGATAATAGCTTTAATGTAACAGGATTAATATCTGGAGGGCGCTATAGGGTCGTTCTGATAGCGGAAAGTAGGAGATCTTCCAAGACGAGTGAAATCAGCGTTACCACAGGTAAGTTTAGTTACTATGGATGACGGCCATTTTGTTTTGTATGTATAATTATATGTGACCTACCATTTTATAAGGTCTACGTATAAGTAGAGCAACTTTAATGCAATTAGGTATGTTTGTTATTTCTATATTTATTTCTTATCTGTTGTTCTGTCTTTGAGCATGATAGATCTTTGGCTTCTCACAGATCTATCCTTTGTGGGGCCTTGCTGCCTTCTTGACCATGCATTACTATACACTCTAAGAAATTAAAGAACCCTTTTTTGTCCTGCCAGGAGAACCCTTAAAGCTTCTTTAAAGAACCAAAAACAGTTCCCCAAACGTGATACAGAACCATTTTTGGTTCTATGAAGAACCTTGTTTGGTTCTTCATTTTTCAAGAACCTTTTTTGAAGGTTCAAGAGAGAGGTTCCTTATAGAACCTTCAGAAAAGGTTCTTGAAAATTGAAGAACCCAAAAAGCTTCTTCATAGAACCAAAAATGGTTCTGTATCAACCAAAAATGGTTCTGTATCATGTTTGGGGAACTATTTTTGGTTCTTTAAAGAACCTTTAAGGGTTCTCCTGGCAGGACAACTTTAGAACCATTTTTTCTAAGCGTGTAGGGGCATTATCTAATTTGGTGATGCCCGATGTAAGGTTTAATGAGGTACACCCTGATCAAATAAAAAGGCACTCCAGAAAACTGTATCATATAAATTAGACATAAATTAGGCTACAGACCTATTTCGAAATAGATGAAACGTTTTGTATCAAACAATAAGCTTTATCGCCAATCGGAAAAATATCCATTGATTATCCTTTTCTGATGCATTGTGGGATCCAGAATGGGGCAGATTTTTGCCCTTTTGCGATCCCACAATGCAACAGAAAAGGATAGTCAATGGGTTTTTTCGATTCGCAATAAACCTTTTGATAGATTTTAGAGTCATTCTCAGCATTCAGTAGCTCATTTTAAATTCGTTATATCGATTTGAAGGTTTACGAAGTAAACTGCAGACGACATTCCAAAATGTCACAAAATGTTTCAAAAATGTCAAAATTATTGAATTTCATTACCATCTATTTTGGAATCACCATGAGAAATGCATTGAAATAAGTACAAACATGTCTAGTATTGGGTCAGTGATTCTTAAGATAGACTTTGAAAGTTGGTAAAGGTTTCTAACAAATCTGTCTTGTATATGGTAAAACTAATAGCCACGTGCAAGTGTTAAGCTTTATAACCTTTATAACACTAGGCCGTATTCATAAAAATAAGTAATTGCTTTTACTAAAGTAACAACCCCCTTTTACTAACCTTTTACTTAAATGTTTATTCATAGAAATAAGCAATGACTTTGAAGTAAAAGCTGCAAATTTTAAGCATTAGTAATTGCTTTTTACTTATATGTAAATGCCAGAGAAATTAGCACCTACTTCAATTTGTATTCATAAAAATGACCTTTGACTAGCATTTACTAGTGATTGTACAAGCACCTCATTTGTGGCTTGCTGTTTAGCCAGTACAGACATATCACATCTTCTGCCATGTTTTTACCTCGAAGACCACAACCTAAGGTGTATAACATCAGGCTTAATCGTGATGAAGTCAACCCTACCACTTACAGAACTTTATTTAGGTTTGACAAACAAAATGTGGAATGGCTTGCAGACACCTTCATACCATGCACCAAATACCGAGACTCGTGGTGGACATTTGACACCAGTGGCACAAATGGAGACGACTTTGGCATATTTGTCAGATCCAGGGTACCAAACGTCCGTTGGCGAAATAAGAGATACTAATGAGTAACTTATATTAGTTAGGGATGAGCAAGACTACAAAATGTCTCTAATAGTGAACCATTTTGCCACCCCCTTTTGTGGATGGTACTGTAGTACAATAGCAACTACTTGAGAACTTACTAGCTGTGGCAAGTAACACCTGTAATCATTTAGCAAATGGTTATGAATAACATTTTTAGCAATTGCTTAGACTAGACCTTTTACTTACCTAGCTGTTGCTTTTACTTATAGCATTTACTAGTTAGTAATTACTTATTTTTATGAATACAGCCTACTGTGTCTTTGCTAGGGTTGGATGACTTTCATAAAATTGATTTTTTTTAAATCACATGATTCTTCTTAAATATATTTTTCATTGTTCTTAAAAATATTTAATTTCTTAAATTATATAGTTTTCTTTTTTTCTTCTCAATTCTTCTACAATTGTGATAAAATTGAACACCATTTTGACGTCATTTTATCTATCTGCAATATATTCATCTGTTAAGGTGCCAAAATGACTTTTAATAAATACCTGATAGGGTTGTGCATGTGTCCAGTATTCCACTGATCTGTTTTGGCTAAATTATGGGGTTAAAACAAAATAAAACATTTGAACATAGTACAATACTTTCAATAATAAAACTGTCGCGATATATAAATTGGCATCCCTGGTCATTGTTAAATACATCTAACACAAAGTTCCAGAGCAGGTGCTTTGATGTTGGCAAATCCAATATCAATAATCGGCACCAAATATCTGAGATGTACATTAAACGAGAACATTTCGTTTTTTGATTTTCGTAGTTTGATGCCTCAACCAAAAAAAATAGAGTGGATAGTTTTGATGTTATGATGGTTTAAATGACCACAAATAACGAAAACAAAGTTGCGCTAAAATTTGGATTTTATGGGATATCATTGCTTAAGGCCCTGCCACATTGTTGCGAATAGAGCTAACATATGCCCGACGTTTTTGGAAATTGGGTGTACGTTTGTGTAAGTTGTCATTAGTTCATGTTCGCTTGCTGTTCGGCCATGTCTAGCCCATCTGTTCGTTTTAATCACCGGTAAATCAACCTGTTAGCTTAATACCTGTCACATAGTAGTGAATAGAGCTAACTTATGCCTAGCCTACTGAATTTTGTTCTCGAAATTTGGCAGGGTCCAGAATGTACTCTCAATATTCATGGGTCAGTGGAGACACACCATGTGACGTGACTGGCCCAGCATGCTAGGCATATGTTGGGCATTCGTTAGGCTTAAGTTGTATTCATTAGCCATTCATGGGGGTTCGCAGTGGTGCGCTGGGTCTAGGAAAATCAAACAGATGGGTTGGACGTATATGGCCGAACAGCTTACGAAGAAGCAACCTACACCCACCGCGCGAAACTTTGAAACAGTGAATGCTCAACGTATACATAGCGTATTGATCACTACAATGTCACCCCCTGAAAAAACATTTCCTAGGCCCCAGCGCACCTCTGTGAACGCCTACGTACTGCTAACGAATACAACTTATGCCAGGTGTCATTAACAAATGACAACTTACACAAACGTACACCCAAATTTCCAAAAAACGCTGGGCACCTGTTAGCTCTATTCGCAACAGTGTGATAGGTGTGATAGGTGTGTGATTACACAGTGAGAATGTGTGTGTAAAGACTCCCAGGCATGCATGCCTGTTTGCCCATTCATCCAGATACCTGACTGGTTCAGATCAGAGAAGATTTTGGTAGCTTCCCAGAAACCATTGTGTCCGATCTCATTACCCTGTTTAACTAATAGCTTACACTTCCATAATAAAGCGATAAAAACAGTACAATGTATTACAAGCAACAAGAATTGCTACGCAATGTTGTAATCTCATATCTCAGTTTTCCTGATCCTTGGTGTGGTTTGTTCCTACGTCCGATGGATTAATCTTTTTTTACATTCTAAAATATTAATGTGGTTCAATTGGCAAATCTTACCCATTATGGTTACAAGTTTTGGCATATACTATCTATGCTATAAATAGACTTAATTGCCGCTGTGTGTTGGTATTTGCAACATTTAAATAACTATACATTTTTATAATACGAAAATATAAAATGGAAGAATCCAATTAATTTAAAAACACAGAATAGTCCTTATCATCAGGTGATAGAAAAAGCATATTGTTGTTTTAATTTCCATTTTCCATCGTGGGAATTTTAAAAATGTGTCACTTTCTTATTTTAAGATATGAGTACTTGCTTGTATTGGCCAGAGCCGAAGATCTATAAAAGTCACACATTTTTATTTTCTAAATAAAACGACATATATAAATATATTAGGAAATTTGGAAAATTTTCATTTTGTATGTGATGACAAAGCCAGATACTTCCTTTACCAGTTTTGACTGATAGTAATGTTTATATTTGACCCAATTTATTTTGACCTCCTTGATTAAAGCATATTTGTAAATTGTGAAATGGGTTAGAATTGATAAAAATGGGGTCAAGATGGTTTGAAATGGGTCTTTTCAGAGTGAAATTAAATGAAAAACAGTGAATTTTATCAGGTCGCACACCTTTAAATAAATAATGTGACAATTAAATGAGGTCAAGATGGGTTGAAATCGGTCAAAATGGGTCAGAATAATTCAGAGTGAATTGCAATGAAGCTCATTGGGGTCAGATGATAAACTTAGAGTGTGTTTCTACAGAGCCTCCGCCTTTTGCCGGTGGTAACTTAGCCTGCTAAAAAGGCGGTGGTAGAAGTACTGGGCTGTTTCTACAGATGACGTAAAAGACGACTAATGACTTTGTGGGGGGTGTGTGCGTAGAGGAACGGCTGATTTCGAAATGACACGGATTAATTATATAACAACACAACAAACAAGCATCTTGGCAATAAACAAACAAAGCAATTTCCGGTTAGACGGCTAATCGGGCAGCGGTCTGTTTCTACAGAGCTCTGGCGGGCAATTAGCAGGCTAACCTACCACCGCTATCCTTGATTTTCTAGGATAATTTGCCCGTGGTAGATTAGCCGGCTAACGGCGTCAGGACCTGTTTCTACAGAGCTGTTAGACGTCTACCTCCCGTGATCAACCGGCTAATGACTCTCTGTAGAAACAAGCTCATAGTAGAATTCGACTACTACAGTACACATATTTCACAGTTTTAGCAGGTCTGGTTCCCCTCAAAAAGAGAATTTCTCTCCAAATATATTTCTGAAATTTTAGAACATAAACTTCCCTCCAAATACCAAATTTCCTTGCAAGGAGTTTCTCAAATTCCCCATTTTTTCCTGGTCTGGATTTTAGCTTAACCCCTTCAAAACTACCTGTCGATTGGTCAGAGAAACGCATACATCATTTGTTGCACCAATCAGGGACATTGTTTGAAAAATAGATTGGAGGTAAAATTTCAGAAGGAATACTTCAATTGGTCATTCATATGAGTATATCTTGAAATTAACCAATCATAACTGTTGTTAGGTAGGCAGGTAAGGACCTGTTTTATGTTTTGACCAAATTTGGCCTCTTTCAATCTGCTGCTACTCATTTAAATCTGCTGTTACTCATTTCGATCCACCTTGACCCATTTTACAATTTATAAATACTTATAAAACCACTTAATTTAGGGATAGATTTAAATTTTGCGAATTTCGCGAGGGGTGTGGATTCGCGAAATTAAATCCCGCGAAACTGACAATTTTGCATTGTAAGTAACGGTAAAAATTCAAGATTCGCAAAATTAAATGCCCGCAAAAATAGCAGTAATTTCAAATTCCCGAAATAAAGTATCCGTAAAATTATAGTGTTTACAGTAGTATCCCTTTTCCAAAAACTTCATAAAAGAGTTTTATGGCATTGGTATTGTAAGAAAAAGAATAAACAGCATTTATTCTTGTATGCCTATGTCTTATCATTTTGTAATATGATGCACAGGAAAGGGGGAGTAGAGCGTGTCATTTTTCTATAGACTCTCCCCCTACCCCAACCTTAAAACTTTCCACGCGGCAGGCAACATTCCAAAATGTTACCAAATCTTTCAAAAATATAAAAATAATTAAATTTCATTACCATATTTGGAATCACCAGGAGAAATGCATTAAAAAAAGTACAAACATTACTAAATTGGTTCAGTAATTCTTGAGATAGGCTTTGAAAGTTGGGAAAGGTTTCTGAAAAATCTGTTTTGAAATGGGAACCGTGTGGAAAGTGTTAACATGGGTTCGTTAACCCTAATCTTCCCACACATAGCGAATCACTGCACCAGTGGGCTACGAGAGGATTTTGTCAGATTTATCCGAATGGCCTCGTGGGAGTAAACAAAATGGGAGTCAACCTTATAAGCCTAAACTCTGGGCTTTGTTGTATTCCCTGCAGGGAGGATGCTGGAGTGTCAAAATAATACACATGCCTTTAACACTTTCCACACGACATTCCAATATTTCACAAAATGTTTCAAAAATGTCACAATTATTGAATTTCATTATCATATTTGGAATCACCATGAGAAATGCATTGTAATAAGTACAGACATGCCCAGTATTGGTTCTGTAATCCTTAAAATAGACCTTGAAAGGAGAAAATGGTGTCTGAAAAATCTGTTTTGTATCGGGTAAAACCATAGATTTAGGTAACACCTTAGAACTTGTGGGCATTTAGTGATAGGAAAACTGCAAACATAGGAGTCTATGGGTGAGGGAATTATACCATAGTGTCCCAACATAATACTTTTGCAAATTGTCTAAAAAAGGGTCATTTAGTGAAAAGATTGCAATGGTGTTTTGGAAAAAGTGTACTTTAGGTCCCAGATACTGGACTGTACTACTACTAGTATCGTCCGATATTGGAACACCCAGTATCGTTCGATACTGGTACAAAGTAACTGTTCCAGTATACTGATACTGGCACATATAAAATGTACCAGTATCAGGCGATACTTGAACATAATTATGTACCAGTATCGTACCAGTATTGTACTCGGATTTGGTTTGGTCGGGGTGTGCCGCTGGAGATTCAAAACCCCTACCCATTTTTAGAGGTGATTTTGGAAAAATCGGTACCCATTTTTAGGGGTTTTGCTTCATTTTAGACCAAATTTTCGCAAATTATCAGGAAAATAGACCTAATTTTTGCAAATTTTCACGAAAATAGACCCATTTGTAAAAAGCGACCCAATTATTAGGGATTTCCAGCACAAAATCATACCCCATGTTTAGGGATTTTGTGCCAAAAAAGCTACGCATTAGAGCGGCACACCCCCGTATACCGTCTTAGGCGAGAACTCCCCCCGGGGTTCAATACTGGGACAGATCTCACTGGTATCATGTGTACCAGAATCGCCCGATACTGGAACATCTTTATGTTCCAGTATCGCTTGATACTGGAACACAATTTGGTGTTCCAGTATCGACCGATACGGGAACAGTAAAATCGCACCAGTATCGACCGATATTAGCAATTTTTATGTTCAAGTATTGAGCGATACTGGTATACCAGTATCTGGGACCTAAAGTACACTTTTTTGTGGTGTTTTTTTTTCCAAAAATGAATATAAACACTGTAAGGTGTAATGGTAATCTACCTTATAACCCTATACCTAAACTCTTGGCTTTGTTGAATTCCATGTGGGTCGGGAGGGCACTCAAGTATGAAAATGGCACATGTGTTAGGCTGGCATTTTCTTAAACTATGGGGCATAGAGTATTAACATGCAAAAAAGGGGATTGGTGGGTGCGGAGATGCCATATTTCCCAACATTGGGTTCTTTAACCCTAACTCTACAACACACGGCAACAGATTTTTTTCCAACTGAGAAAATTCACCCAAAAGGTCACCCCGACCCACCCGGGATTTGAACCACAGACCTCCAGCACCAAAGCTCATCTCCATTCCACTACACCACATCTTTCAAGGCTACTCGGCTCAGTATATAGTCTGGGTCCATTTTATAGCCCAAAAACTTGCACGCCAGGTTATAAAAACAGGCTAGCCATGTTGTTGCCCTGTGGTGTAGTAGGGTTAGGGTTATGTGATAATTTGGCAAATTGTCTAAAAAGGGTCTTTCATTCAAAAGATTGTATTTTTTCCAAAGATAGCTATAAACACTGAGAAGGCAATCGGAGATTTTAAATTTCAATGCCATTTTTAACATTAAAACATACATTAGCAGTTACTAGATCTGTGCACTTACTAGATAAGAGTAAATCTCTATTTTCATAATATGCCAAAACTTAAATTCACCGAAATGTTACTGAACGTGTTTGTGCTCTCCAAGCGCTCGTTATGCTCCACACCAAATTGTAACATGAACCTAAGTGACAATTGATCGGTGTATTGAGACGGGATACTGTCTATAGGTATATAGCTTCCGTAAACGTGGGATTTCCTACATAATTGCCTCCTCGAAGGGTAACAACACTGATCGTTAAAATATTGTTGTATTTCTTCTTTAACCCTGGTTAACAGGGGACAAATCTGTATTTTGGGTATTGGTTTAATTGATAGTCCCGGATATTCAATAAATGATTCTAGATCATGTTTAAACTACTTTATTTTATCATCAAACTGTTGAAGTTGGATTATATAAAAAAGGTCTCGGTTATTTGTTTTGAAAACAGTTGTTTTGTCATTGTCAGGACTTTCAGTTTACTATTTGTTTTGTTACAAAGGTAACAGAAAGTTGTTCCTTTTCCTTGAAAGGGGCAGGGGCTTGTATGAAGTTCAATATCATATATAGGCCAAATTAAAAATATTAATTATTTAAGTAACATTAAGTAGCATTTAGGTGTTACCTAGTCACCATAATGGAACACCCTATACATCCACAATAAGTTGCCCAGTTGGGTCTTCTAACTCACAACTCAAGACAAACTTGTTCGTAATTGCTTATGAATGGGATTAAAGGTATATTATGTGATCTTTCCAGGGAACGCTCTCAACATCGGAAAAAAAATTGAAAGAAGATTTTCTTGCAGATTTACATTTCTGATCATAAATCGTACATACATTCCAAGCTACAGGGCGATACGATTCTTAATTACTTCAAAATCATGATTTTAGAGTGAAAATAAACTGTCGGATTTATTATTTTCACTCTAAATTCACTCTAAAACCATGATTTTGAGGTAATTAGGAATCGTATCGCTCTGTTACATGGAATGTATGTATGATTTATGATCAGAAATGTAAATCTGAAAGAAAATCTACTTTCTAAAAAAAATAATGAATAGAGGGCGCTCTCCAACAACAAAATCCTTGTTTCCCATAACATGTGGGCATATATCCATGATGTGATTATGCCACATTTTTGAGTATTATTCATATTTATTTGCTTTTCTTGTTTCCTGCTGGTCGTGTTGCTCTTCATGTGCCATGAGCGTTTTCTTGTGGATTTACACAAATGTTCACACGCCAGACACACTCGTGGCTAACTCTCCGTTAGTGCTTCGGGACTAGTTAACGCACTAGATTTCTTAGGGTTAAAATTCCAGCTTTAGACTAGAGGTTTAGTTATCCATGACATGATTCATACACCTGTTAACCAAAAGTTTAGTCACAAGACTAGCAAATCTCTAGCTTAGCGCTCATCGTCTGAACGATGCATAAATCTCACATCCCTCCAGATTCTTATATCATTTGACAAAAACAAATTTTGCGAGACAGGGAAAATCATCAACATCGTTGGGGACCCATGTGTTTACAATTACATTTGCAGTTTGCTGTATGTTTTCATGACCAGCTATGTTTGGTGATTGAAAACAAAATTACAAGTCATTTTGTGTGTCAAGTATTTTTAGCCAGTTCTTTCTAAAAATATAGGACAGGCTGACGGGTCATGATATAATTACATACTATAAATTACCACTTTTCAAGTACCTAATCCAAAAGGATAGGCTGACGGGTCATAATAATTAGTCTATTTGGCCATCACAAGACAGTGACTTAAGCGTGTATTCTACCAATTGCATCACTTAACGCACGCGCCTACTCCAGGCGCTGGCGTATATACAAGAGCGTTGAAAGACGGAACATACATACGCGTGCATAAAAGCGGCACCTGTTAAGTTACATCACTGTCCAGAGGAAGCTAAATAGAGTATATAAGTTACCACTTTTCCAGTACCATACCTAATCCAAAAGTTCTTAACCAGGCGCTATACTTACATATAATAAAAATATACACCTAACACAAAAAGTTCCTGACCAGGTGCTTTAATGTTTGCTTACTGTAAAATTGGACATTTTCGTGCTACATTTATTTTCGCGCTAAAATCAGCAAGCGCAAAATTAAATTTTTGGGATTTATGTATGTGATATTAAATGAAGAGATTGAGTAGTACCAGGCACCTGTGCTTGATGGGTCCAAATGGCTAATAAGGATTTTTTGTGCTAATAGATTTCCCAATTATATATAACAACATTTCCTGGAAACAATCAAATTTATGGCAAGTAATATCATGATTTAAAGTTGGTTTGTGAGATATTTAGTTAGGGGCACTTATGGTAAGCACTCCTATACATTTGAAAACATCCACATGATGAATACACTCTTAGGTGTAAAACCATGTTAAAAGTTAACTCACGTATGAAAGCCACGAATATGCATGTGTATCGTTAGTGTAGGTGTTTGTAGTGAGCGTGAACTAGGACTGGTGGGAATATATTGCCATTTAATGTGTTAAGGTATGCCAGTCACTCTTAACTTAAGGGCTGAGACAGCTAACCCTTAAGACTTTGACGCATTTGAGTGCTAAGCTGTATAAGTGACACCTTCATGAGTGGATAATTCCACAAGTGCTGACACCAGATATCTTCACATTTTAGGGGCTTAGAATAGTCTAAATATGTTAATTACATTAAAATTACCTTCTAAGTAAGCAGTATAAATGAGAATATGACATAAAGTAGGGTTTTCTTGTCACACTGGTTAATTGTAACACTTTTGAAGTATATCAAAAGAGCTAGGCCTATATCCCAGAGAATATCCGCCACTATTAATTCTAAAAACTACATGCTTTACGCTGTGCTGGTAGCACACGCTTCCCCAATTTATATATCATGGGGGGATCATAACAAGCTATTTTTATCCGCACAAAAATCTCAAGATTTTCAAAAGCTGACTCTGTGGCTTTGCTTATGTAGGACAATGACCTCCATGCAGAGGTCCAGAGTTCAATTCCCGATGCCAGCAGGGACAGTTTCCCCCCTTATTTGGCCAATTTCCTCCCCTGATGGTGTTATTCTTAACACTTTCCAGACGGTTCCGAAATTTCACAAAATATTTCAAAAAATGTCAACATTATTGAATTTCATCACCATATTTGGAATCATCATGAGAAATGCATTAAGATAAGTACAAACATGCCTAGTATTGGTTCAGTAATCTTTGAGGTAGACCTTAACATTTGCGAAAGGTTTCCCTTCAAAATTGTTTGTAGGTTTGAGAGGTGCGTTGAGTGTCTGATAAGACACACTGGTCTATGGTGGCTGTATTTGATGAGAATCACGATTGTTACCGTCCACTTACTTTGCGCTATTTGTCCAATAATTTTGAAGGCAACTATTAGTAGCGATTTTTAGTACAAAATTATTGAAAATTCATTTATAATGGTAAATTTAATAGCCGTGTGGAAAGTGTTAAATGGTACAGGGTTAACATTGGGCCTATCGCGGCTGCACTTTTATAGGTGCTACACTATATGGCAAATTGACATTATACTTGCAAATCATCTTTGCCCTGAACCTATAAGTTGGATTTGTGAATGAAGGAATTCTAATCGGATATTTCCTGCATTTAGATAAGTGAAAAGATATACAGGTTAATCCAGGATACTCCCTTGAATTAAGCATGTCATTCAACCAAACTATGGGTTGTATGCAAACCTAAAGCTTATTTCATTTCTGAGTGGAAATTAGTGCAATTACAATTGTCTTGCCCCTTTAAAGTGAAAAATCAAGACGGTTGGTCAGATTGTTTTTTTAAAGTGCGAAGGTTTGACCTTTTGCGAATAGTATGTTTGTGATGTCAACAATTTGGTCAATTTTACAAATTTGCTCAACTCAATTGATGCGTGTGTGTGACTTAGAGCCCAACTTTGGATAATTAATATTACCCAATGTTGGGTTGGGTAACTACGGTATTGCCCAATGTTGGGTTGGGTGACTTATTAACCAATGTTGGGTTGGGTAACTTATTACCCAATGCTGGGTTGGGTAACTTATTACCCAATGTTGAGTAACTGATTGTCCGACGTTCGATCAAATTGCCCAATAATTTAGACTGTTGATAATTAAACCAACGTTGGGCAAACTCTGACTAACAAGATTTGTAGTGATCATATAGAATAATAAGAATCATTTATAGTTTAATCAGTTCCAAATTGGTGAGAAATATTCGTTTTTTTATCTCACCGTGAACAAAAGTAATCCAAGCGTACGCGCGGCATTATGGCCACACGCTCATGGTTAAGCCACAGGCACACGTTACGCATATAATACACAGTGCGCTTGTTACTTTCATGTGTGCTGCGTCCTTCTGTATTGATTCGCTGCTGTAAGTAGGCTTCGCCAATACGGAGGTGATCAAACTATAGAATGTAGCATATTTAATTTGGCACCTTTGTGTAATCCTTGCACCATTTAATGTATGCTTCCAACCTTCACTATAGTTTAAGAAGTTCCAAATTGGCGGGCCTCCTAACGGCAGCAAATTATACAGAAGAGTGTGGGTGCACATTGCGCTCACATTTATAATTATAATAATAATAAGCAGGATTTATATAGCGCATAACATCAGAACCAGTCACTAGGCGCTTTACAATGGTAAAAATGGTACAAAATGAAAAATAGCATTATACAATATATATAGCAATCTACATATGAAAACAAAACAAAATATAAACTGTGGAAAGCCAGTACAATAACATTAACATTTAAATAGCATATCACATTTATAAAATGTCATTGTTAAAAAGATGTCTTCAGGCGACTCTTGACAATGTTGACAGTGGCAGTATTTTTGGTATTTAACGGAAGCTTGTTCCAAATAAAGGGTGCTGCGAATGCAAAAGCGTGATGTCCGTAGAACATTGTGTTAGTGTTCCTGGGAGGAATGAGCAGGGCACGAGATGCCTATCTTAGCGATCTAGATGGTGAATGGCGTAGTAAGAGTTCTGCAATGTAAATTGGCCCCTGATCTTTGAGAGATTTGTATGTTAGAACCGCGATCTTAAAAATAACCCTGTCATTAAGGTTGTTCCTGTGGCTATTTTTGTATTTGATATTTTAATAGAGCTTGCTGAGCACCACAGTAAACTGAAATCTGAGATTGATTGGAGGTACGGTTTTCTAGATATGGCAATTTTATTGTCAAAAAAGAAGCAAAATGTCCATATAAAGCTGAAATTTTGGGAGCTTGTTAATTATAGTTATTAGAAAGTGTCCTGTGCTCCTGTGCTGCAGGAGGCTGTAAGACATCTGCATACTTATTTATACTTAATTATCTAAAAACAAATATTTAAAACAAATTAGGCTAATTAATGCACTTAATTAATTTTTTCAAGTTCATGCACTTTACTAAATGTAATGCCACTTGGTGTATATGTTGGCTATACAACTCTCCTTAATTCCTGTGCTGCAGGAGTCTAATGAATCTTTCAATAACAAATTAGAGCAAAAACAAAAAACTAATTTTTTATAGATATTTTACCTAGGTAGTCAAAAAAACAATATACGAGGGGCATTCAGTAAATAATGAAAGTGATCATGGTATGGGATGCATGAGTGATTCTATTGAGGGGATAATGTGATCAATACAAAGTATGAACCTTTATCTTTCAAACAGTACAGTTTTGGATTTATAAGTGTGAACTATGACGTCATAGCATTGTCTCAAAGTAAGTACACTTGGGACACTACTTAATCAGTTATTTGGCGGGAAATTTGAATTATTTGTATGAAACATGTGATAAGAAGTTTAATTAGAAGATTCATAGAATAATTCCAAAATTGAACTTACTGTTCCAGACAGTTTCGACGTCCGATCGGATGTCTTTCTCAATGGTGTATGACGACCGTTGATCCAGTGTTACCAGAAGTAGTTTTTCTGATGACGTCACGAGATGTGTTAGATGACGTTTTCTGGATCAATTGATCATACAGGTGACTAAGGTGGTAGGCCCCCTCGTCGCTGTTCATGAGGTGCTGTTTCATGTCTAGATGGGATTTGCGACGGATCCAAATGGATTCTCTAATCCATCTGGTGTTTCTAGTGTTGTCTGTGATAAGAAGATTGCATAACATGACACCAGAAGCAGGTAAATCCCATTTTTTTTCACGTAAGTATGATAAAAAGACAATAACTTAAATCCCTGGGTAATTTGATGTATGTAGTATATGAGTAAAAAGTAAGGAGAGGCAATCGAATAAAAAGTATACAAATATCAGTATTTCAAATAGCCAATTTTCATTGAAAAATGCCCAGTCAGCGAATCACTAATATTGCGGAAAATCAAACAATTTATGAAAAATCCAAGCAATTAACCAGTTTGGGAGATTCCATATGATAGTTAACTAATTTTCTGAACTTATTCGCATGAAACCTGCAGAAAATGTGCGCATGCGCAGACGGCACCGGCAGATCATTTTGAACAGGGCCACAAATGGCTAAAATCAAGAAATTTACCAGATAAAAGCTTACTGTGCCTTCAAATTCTAATCAGAAATAATTAAAAATGCTTAAATCAATGTGTTTAAATATTGTGATAGTCAAAATAAAGATATACATGAATGTATCAATCAAAGATGGCTGCCACAACCTCTCTTATTACTGTTATCTTTAGAGCTACTATATATGTATTGTTAAAGTAATCGTCACATAATTTCAATGGTTTGAGGAAATTTTATGAACAGCTCCTTCTGAAATCCCCACTATTATTGCTTTACATCCCACACAAATTTACTCAATTATAATCCCTCCATTGTTCTTTATCCTTTGTTGTTTTCAAAGGTATATTATTGCGGATTTTGCTAAATAAAAGCGCATTTGAGATGGTCCCTTCTTATTTGCGTTAAGGAATTCAGGTCTAAAAAATAATGTCAAGCGGAGATAAGTGTGTGTTCTAACTATGTGCCAAGTGTTATCTGTTTTTATGCTTGCATTGCCGAGATATACGCAAATGTATCGATCAACCCATTTTCAACATATTACATATCCAGCCAAATAATTGACAGATTTCAGTCAGTGTCTGAAACCTATTGTGTTTATGTTAATGACATTACATAACCAAAGGTATCTAACATTCCAAAAGTGTATTGTTTGAAAGACAAAGGTTCATACTTTGTATTGATCACATTATCCCTCAATAGAATCACTCATGCATCCCATACCATGATCACTTTCATTATTTACTGAATGCCCCTCGTATAACAAAATAAAAAATATCCCAAAAACAATACAAAAAGAGAATTCGAAAAGAATTCGAAATGACTTAAAATAGTTTTTGGACAATCAAATTGTCATATCTAGAAAACCGTACCTCAGATCAATATCAAATTTCAGATTATTGTGGAGCTCAGCAAGCTCTATTAAAATATCAAATACAAAATTAGCCATAGGAACAACCTTAATCTTATAAGCCAGTGCAGATTGCGGAGAACAGGTGGGATATGCTGGTGGTCATAACGCTTCATTTTCGTTACAAGTCTTGCAGCAGTGTTTTGGATCAGCTGCAGCCTCCCAAGGTCACGAGAAGGAAGTCCGTAGAGCAAGCTATTGCAACAGTCAAAACGAGACGTCACAAACGCATGAACAAGACGCTCGGTTGATTGCGTATCAAGAAAGTGCCATATTTTACCAATCTTGTACAGTGCAAAAGATGCAAGCCGAGCGTCATTACTGATGTGATTTTTCATCTGGAGAGTGCTGTGGAAAATGACATTACGCAACAGATTACACTTTGCATCATGTGCGCATATACCAAAATAATGCATATGTCGCACGCTTGGATTAATTTTGCGTGGGGAGACATAAAATCCATATATTTCTCGCCAATTTGGAACTGACTAAACTATAGATTTGTCAAATCTTTACTGTAAGGTGAAAAAATAGAAACCTTGTTGTACGGGCAAACGGACCTCTCAGGTCGGCTTGGTCGGTTAGCCTTTCTTTCTTATATATATTTTCTCTTGAAAATGACCGTAAAAGTCCCAAAAATTCTGTGAAAATGCAAAAATATCTATAAACATTTCGCCGGAACAATTATTTTTGATTCGGTCGGTATTCACATGATTTTTTCTCCCCCACCGATTTCTTAAAAAATGTAATTGTAATAAGAGGGAAAAAATCAAATGTCATGATTTGAATATTAGGAATGAAGGTGTGCTGGGATGTTTTTTACTTCAGGAACTAGGTCAGGTTGGGTAGGGTTAAACAACATATAGGGGAAATATCAGATATAAAATGGGGGAAGTAATTTCTTAAAATAGTACAAATTACAAAAATAATCAACAAATGGATTTATTATTAGCCAAATTGTTCTCCCACTTGGATGTTGGATTATATATGTAGTCTTATCTTAATTCTTTAAGTGTATCTTTCTATAAGCTATCCATGTATTGGACAGAGTGCAAAGATTGCAGAACAATGCTGCCCTGTTGACATGTTCCATATCCAGACGAGATCGTATTAAACTCATCCGTTTTGTCTTCAAATGCATAAACAATACTGCACCTGGTTATTTATCAAATCTACTGTCGCCATATTTCCCTAAAAGAACTCTTCGCTCTGCTCACGACATAACCCGCCTGAATGTTTTTTAGAACAAACCATGAAAGTATGATGAACAAACTAAGTCTTGGGTCAGAAATCATTCAGTGTAGCTGGTCCGCAGTCATTGAAAAATCTCCCTCGTAGTATAAGAGAAACTGACAACATCTCTCAGTTTTGTTGACTCACCTTTTTCCATGGTTATTTGAGCTCTGTGCCTCTGTGTCGCATGCGCTATGATCTAAGATGGAATAGCGCCTTATAAATATTAATTGTTATGTTATAGTTGTTATGTAAGGTTTGTTGGTAGGTGTTTGTACAGTGTGTATCAAATATATAGTTCTTGGGACTGTATTTTCTCCACAGAAAAGAATTTGTTTTATTTGAAGTCCAGTTTTTTTTCTTCCGAAATCTTGAAAATATGAGAGCTATATATGATATAGCCTACGAAATATTAGATAAAAGCCATTCATAAAAATTGGGAAAAAAGGACAAATTTGTTTTTTAATTATCTTTATTTGGGATATTTTGTGATATATTGATATTGTGTTTGCATACAATTATATATTTCTAGCAACCACTTGCTTTTCTTTTGAGCACAAAACAGTGGCACATGCAGGTGAAGACCTCCCCGGTGGTTTCAGTCAACATTGACTTTGGGTACGCATGATCGTTCCAAAAATCGCGGAAAATGGGGTTTTCCGTACCATGTCCGCGGACATCCGTGGACATTTATGTCCACGTTTTCCCAAAAGTAGGGGTATTTTTTGAAGCTATGTCCGGGATTTCCAAAAAGGGGTCATTTTGGAAGCTATGTCCGCGATTTTCAAAAAAATTAGGGTTGTTTTTTAGAGAGGCTATGTCCGCGAAGAAGAAAAGAAATTAGAATGAGTATTGTGTCATATCAAATTGTCCCGAGAATAGGAAAAGGGGGTATTTTGAACCAGATGTGTCCTTGTTTTCGCGCAAAAAGGGGAATATTTAGAAAGTGTCCTTGTAATGGTAAAAATAGGGGGGGGGGGGTTATTTTAAGTCAAAATGTCCACGTTTTTGTGCGAAAAGGGGGTTCAAATTAGCAAAATTGTCAGTGAAACGCCGTCAAATAGGGGGGTATTTCAAGATCCTGGAACGATCATGTGTTACCCCTCTGAATACGAAGAGGGAACACCGGGGAGACCTCCAACATATTTTAAACAAGCGATTGCTACAAATATGGAATCATTGGACAGTTCAGTTGAACACACCAGCCTTCCATTGATATGCAACACAATATGGACATAATCACAAAAATATGAAATGTATGCGATTGAAAACAGTTGTGACCTTTTCTGAGGGGTTTATAGTGTTTTTCCGGCAATTAGAGAGTTATATGGCCCCGTTGCCTTGTGAGTCATATTGACAAAGTGACAACTTATAATTCAATGTATCATAGGTGTCAGAGGTGTGTTGTGTATTGGAGTAGTAATTAGTCAATTGTACATAAATAGAGCTATTAAATGGCAAGTTTTGTTTAATAGCTCTCCTTTGGGTATGTGTGGATCCTGTCAAAGCTACAAGTGAAGTCTGGACATACTTCAATTGCACTGCTAAAATACAAATGCAAATTGCCCCGATGGATTTGAACCAGCAATCTTTGGATATGATGGTCCTAAACTCTATTTGTCTTCCTCTGGACAGTGACGTTACTTTACAGGTGCAGCTTTTACGCACGTGTATGTATCGTCCATCTTCCATCTTGTTTGAATACGCCAGCGCCTAGATAAAGAATACGCAGTTATACATCACTGTCTCGTTGGCGGAGCTGATCCCCACCCCACCCTCTTTAGACCCATTTTTCTCCTCTGAAGTCTTATTCCCCAAGACACACTTTGGGGGTTAGGGTTAATAACCTGTGTAAATGCTAAGAAAATGTGCTACCATACCAAAATCAAATTGACATCATTCCAACAAATTACAATCCATATTGCCCAGGGTTTTTCTTTGGATGCTTGCTTATTAAGTCCAATCGTGTTCCCAATGCTCTATTACTCCATAGTAACCCCTCACACATCTCATGATCGAACCCTTTGCAATGTTTGATCCGTTGTCTAATTAACCAGTGACAGTTATATAAAAGCGTTTTACTGTCATGATGATAAAACGAACAGACCCTATTGGCATATTTTGCAATTATACTGACCCCTTCATGATACATGCGTCTGGGGCCGGCATGACAAATAATTGTTCAGTCAGTTACCTTTAGGAATCAACCTGATATTTACCACGTCCCCCCATCGTTTCTCATCAGAATCGCATGATATGGTGTAAGTAACGTTGCAAATGGAAGTTTAAACTTCAGACTATTACAGAGTCAGCTTACTGTGATAAGATTGTGTGATGCATGAGCTCCAGGGAGGGATGGTTATGTTACTTACCAAAATTGGTTATGCAGAATTGCGGTTAACGTTCCCTTTTTCACCATTATTCTGGTTACGAGCAATAGTATGGCATGAGTTGTTTTTTCCTGTCTTACACCATTTTAAAAGGGAGATTCTGCCAATTAGGTCTGTCAGGAGGGCTGTATTTTACAAAGCTCAAGTTATGATGCAGTTTAACCCTTGAAACCCCAAACATCACAAAGTCCTATTTAAAACTGGCAGCACATGTTCCCTCCCCCTATCTCCCTGGGCAGTCACAGCTTATGTAGAAGGAAGAGTTGTTTTGGGGAGTGTGACCCCCTGATGAAGTGGAATCCGGCATGGACTACTCCCATGCTGGTGGTAGACCCATGTTCAAACCCTGCCGCTGCCAGGGTTTGTTTACCCCCGGGGGTACTCAGAATATCTTTTAGTAGGGATATACCGCCAGCAAAAGTAAAATTGACCCAAACCAATTTTCGGGTGAAAATGGACATTTACCAAATATGGCTATGAAAAGTGTGTGTGTGGGGGGGGGGGGGGGGGGGGGGGGGGGGGGGGGGGGGGTTACCTCACAATTCATATTTTTGAAGAAGTGTAGAAGCTCTGGATTGGTTCTCTGTATCTGGTGGTCTTCACATACAAAATACCAAGTAAAAAGTAAAAGTAACTAGTGAAGGTATACGACTGCTCTGAACATGTAAAGTGTTTACTGATATCAACACTGATACTATAACCCTAAACCCCTAACCCTCTAACCGCTTTTAACTGGATCACAATTTTGGAAGAGAAAACACCCAATTAAACCCAGGGGACCGGCCGGGAATCGATCCGGGAACCCTCCGCGCACGTTGGCCCACCCACTAAGCCACGACCCTCAGCTACTTGTTCGCGCAGTATACCGCGTTCACTATTTAGGCTCGGTTGATTATGTCATCGAAAACCATCCACACATGCGCTTGGAGATAGGCTTAGAAGTAGTTTTTTTCAGTAGGGGGGGGGGGGGAAAGATTGATTTTCATACTTAAAGTTTGGTTTACAATACGTAAGACTAAGATGCATTGTAGAATTTTGAGAAATAAACCGTAGGAGAAGCCACTCAAAGGACAGGACTTCGGGGGATTAAACTTGTTCCCAAAAAACTTTTACTAGGTCTTTAAACTTCATTCAGGAAGATATTTAGACCAGTGAATAATATCACTGGGAATCAAGAGGAAGGCATAGACTCTATTTTCAGTAGTCTTTAGTAGTTATCTCCCTAGAAAGGAAGGAGGACCCTTCCCTATATGCCATTGGATTGATGATGGACATGACTGGCTGACGTATGTTATGCCCAGTGACACGTGAGGCCAAAATAGAATATGTTTGTTTCTGTCTCACCTCTCTTCAGGTCAGGGGTGTCTATTTTCGTTATTTCCTGCAAACACTGGGGAATAATTTTACTCCTTGGGGAATAATTTCAAGTATTATAATTTAAAAAAAGTATAATGTGGGTTTTTTTTAATTTAAAATAATAAAACAATTAGTAAAAACCAAAAGGTTTTCTGACCCATTTTAACAAACAATCTTTATATGTTATACAGGGTGACTCGGAAAGAATGGGCACTTTTTGTGTGAAAGGGTTTCAGGCATGGATATTCAAAACCAACGATAGTGCTAAAAATACCACATATTTGGTTTTCATTCAAAAATAAATAAATTTCAATTTTAACATTGCGTCGTAATGTTACAACCATGTTAGTGGAACCTAGTATTTTAAGGTTTGGATGGTTGGATGGGGTGTGTTTTTTGGAAAATTTCATATACGTTTTTCAAACAATTTCAACATTTAAAAACATTAATTTAGAAATCGGAAATTTTTTCAAGAACGAATTCAAGAATCGTAAAAAATGTTTGTGTCCATTTTCAAATTCAAAGGGAAACAGTGTTCGACTTTTTAAAATGACAACGTTTTTCTATTCTTCAAGTAGATGTGTGTGTTCAGTAATGAATTCCTTTCTGAAAGCAATGACTTGCACAGATGACTATTTAAGCAGGAGATTAATTATGATTACCATGTGATGATTGCAGACATTATCTCTTGTTTTCATGGGTTTCATGTAATCATTATTTCTCTTAAAGGTGTTGGTGGTTGGTGGTGGGGTTTTTTTTGGGGGGGGGGGGAATAGGGGCAAGAACAAATCTGGGGGGGGCAGGAACAAAATTGGGGGCAAAAATGTAGGCTTTTAATGTAAAAATTGCTTGAAGTTCACTTAATTTGGTCTGAAATTGGGCATTTCAGATCAATTTTAAGTTAATTTGAGGTAATTATGCTGACATTAAAAGTGTCATAAAAGCATCACAATAATGAGATTACCCATCAAATGCAAGTGTAAGTGTTATAGATTTTATCCCTTTAAGATGCTTGTTTTTTCCTCAGAATAACATCGCATGCTCGAGAGACAACACCAAAGGAAGTGATTAATTCTAGAATGCCAGAATAATTTGTTTTTAGATCGTGGGAAACCTATTACACTTCACCCTTACCCTGCCTTATGGGCCTATGACCATCGTCCATGCTTTTAGCTATAGTTTGATCAGTTCCAAATTGGCGAGAAATATTTAGTTTTTGATCTCTCCACGCGCAAAAATAATCCAAGCTTACACGGAAATTATGGCCACACGCACCTGTTTTTTGCTGCACGCACGTGTTGCGCATATGATACACACTGCGCTTGTTGTCTTCACGCACGCCCGCGTCCATCTGTATTCATTCGCTCCTATTAGGCGGCTTTTCGCTTATTTGAAACTGATCAAACTATATATAGGCATTGCAGGGAAAACATCAGTAATAATGTTTGTTGACTGAGACGGGTCTTGCTTCTTGCACTTTCTTGACGCCTCACTTCTGTCAGGAATGACCTTAGATTAAACCCCTCAACTTAAATGTTGTTTTTGTAGTATTCAACTTTGATTTCAAGCATTTCAGTGGGGGTAAGGACATTGAAGTTTTAGTACAGTGCCTGCAAAGCAAAGTACATTTAGAACTGTACAATTTATCTATAGTAGATTCACAGACTTTGACCGGTTTACCATTTCAGTATAGGTAATATCTTCAAACAGTGATTTGAAATATTTATCTGATTATTGACACATATGTTTGTATGCTTCCCTGTGTCTTGAATCACATTGTAGTAGGCAGTTTATATCCAGAATGGAGACAGAGTTTTCTTGATTTTATTTTTGATTTAATCCTCGTCTATACAAGAAGGATTAGATGATGATCAATCAGTGGCGGCGCCAGAATCAAATATTTTTTTGTTTTTTTTTGGGGGGGGGGGGAGGGGAAGAAAAACCTGAGGTCAAGAACAAAATTGGGGAGGGCAAAAGTGTAACTGCCCCCAGCCTCAGGTTGTAACTGGAGGGCATTCCCCATCCTCCCCCCACCCCCCCCCCCCCCCCCCCCCCATCACACGGGACAAATAAGGACAGAAAAAATGGTGTGTGACACCCCCGGGAATCGAGCCTGGATCCAGGTGATCATGCATCACACCACAGGGACGCGCTCCCAAAAGTAAATTTTTGGAGCCCATATGTACCTTTGTGTGATTGTGCAATGAGGCGGGAATGTGCGTTCACTGGTGGTGCTTCTAATGGATTATGTTGGATTTAGCAGGGTCCATGTATAGAACCCATATAAGAGTACACACCACCAAATCACATTTTGCATTCTGACATTACACGGCAGTGTTTGAAATTAAGATTGACCCCACCATAAGTCTAAATTTAACATGATCCTAGAAAAGGTAATAAATGCTGTTAATGTACCTAATGTTTCATAATTTTGCATTTGTAGGTTATTTCCTCCACATCAGGCCAAAAATCTCTAGCTTTTTCTTGAATGGTATAATTTTACACGATTTCACTGTTTCCACCAATTTCATATTGAATTCATGGGGTTACTTTTTGTACAGCGAAATCACACGCAAATATATCCCGTTGATGCTGTACGCTGGTATAGGACGCATCTCAACCAACTATCTGTCGACTGAGCTAGCTTGAGCTGTGTGCAACGTATGAATTTTATACAAGTGTCCACATAAAGCTGAAGTAATATTCTTTCTTAAAATCTACATTGTATATTTTTAAAAAAATATATGCCCGCGTCATTTAATATTTTACTTTCGCCATCCTATTATTTCACGATTCCACACACTTCAAAATGATTGTCAAATTCACCAAGTCTACGGGCTTTTACGGGGCATGTATTCAGCTTGCTGTATCTCTGGAAATAAATAAGCTAAACAATTTATACAAACTCCATATCATACCCTTGGTGTTCGACACTAGTCCATGTTAAATACATTTTGATTGGTTAAAAAAAACCCACGTCATTTGTACTTTTCCAAATTGACGAATCACGGAATCGGTACCAAAATCTTACGGTCGAGCGTAGCCCCATTGACTATACACACAAACACGGATTGCGAGCAGTGAGTTCATACTCATCGTTCTATTGATCAAAATTCACTGTTTTCATCTATTTTTCAACAGTATGACTTTACATGAAGTTTATTAACAATATAAAGATACTATTTGTCAAATATCAGTTATCAGAGAGTGATGGAAAGGGAGTTAAATGGAGATATTATCAGGGCATTTCATGAATTTGGAAAAATAAAAATCTTACGTGTAGGATTCTACGTGAAGCTAATCGATATCCCCACAGACGGCCCGTAATAATTTGTTTACACAGTGGCAAATAGGAAATAGCTAGTAATTTGCGTGTATTTAATAGGCTCTGTTAGGTGTTCTTTTTGAGCCAAACAAATCCATATGAGAGCTAGAATCGCTGATCTTAGGATAAAGGCAGTCTGCCGTACCTAAGATAGATATCATTGGCCCGTAGTGGAAACAAAATGCTGGTCACCCCCCACAAAAATGATTGATTTGAATGAAGCAGAAGACATCTAGATCTTCAATAAAAACAATGATTTAAATGAACCAGTTTGCTCTAAAGGTGAAAAAAATTAACACAAACTTGACCTCTTAACCACACAAAGCAATAGGGAACTGATTTCGTGGTGTGGGACCATAAGATCAATTATTTGAGTCCTTATCTTCCATAATTTTGCTATTTTTAGTGTTCAAGAAAATGGCCACATTTTGTTAAACATTTTGCAGAGTTTTGGGGATACATTTTTAATATAGATCAGTGATGTGTTCAAATATAGGGCATAATTCTGTTATACCCTACACACCAACATCGGTTGTATGCGTCGTTCTTAAAAATCATGCACTATAGTTATATATGAATACCCCTGTGAAGGGTATAACAGAATTACTCCAAATATAGTTAGACAATTCCATGATACATTTGTAATATAGATCAGTGATATTTATATGTATTAAGTGAGTGTGACCGTTACTAAGTTGAGTCATCCACCAATGACGTTGTTTGTTTGTTGTTTTTATACCTTTTATACCGGATGGTCCCTGCTGACAGATGCTTGGGTTTACTTGATCTAAACCAAGTATGAGCTACTTACGGCTCGCCCACCTATTCTGCAGTAGCATAACTGGTGGGGGGGGGGGGGGGGGGGGGGGGCATGAACCCCTGCTCAAAATGTTTGCCCCCTCTCAAAAACCATTGCCCCTCCCTCAAGCCCCCTCAAATAAATCAAATGAGATCAGGAAACGTTAAGGCCTCTGTTACAATGTACTATGAAACTAATTGATATAGAGGGCTTGCACTAAGTCATCGAACAGCTTTACTGAAAGGAATCAACCCTGCGCCATTCACCGGAATCATGGGCACATAATAGTCTATATTCAGTCTATTCTTTGAATTGACGCAAGCAGGCCTGGAAATAGCGCCCGCCCATCCTCCAATAGCGGGTAACTTTTGCGTCGGGCAGGTGAAGATGCAAAAGTACCCGACACTGGCTGGTGGCATTTCTGTAGTGTTAGGCAGGTATTTTTGTGAGTTATCTGCCCAACTGGCTGGTTGAAAAAAATCTGATGTTCCACCCCTGGACGAAGACTATTGAAAGTGATGTTAACTCGCATGATTATGAAATGGGATTTTGAGCTTCTTATGATTTTGGTGAACACGGTTCAGTAGTCCGTCATGATTCCGGTAAACCACGTCATATGCAGGGCCTCTATTGAAAGAAAAGTGCAACCCGATATTGTGTATCATCTGTGCCAATGTCTGGCCATTTTTCCTCTTATAAAAATCTGTGGTGAACAAACACCCACTTTCGTCATAGAAACAGATTTTCCAACCCAGATATTAATATGATTCACCCTTTACATGGGGAGACATAGACCTTGGCAAATCCCCCTCGGTTTAGTCATGTAGCATGGGAGCAAGATAACATACATTGATACAGTTGCCAAGAGAGTTAACGTTATCAGGTAATGAACTGATTGATTGGGGAAAGATGACCTATACAAATTAAAGGAGTCATTCTCTATAAAAATATGTTGTATTCATTTTTGTTTTGCCAGTATGAAATTAGGAAGAGATGTGTGCCCCTGTGGAATTTATGCTTTATTATTAGAAAAAATGCATTCTTTGTGCCAATGGGCCTTTCAAGTAGAGATTTCCATTCGCTCTTGGTGTCGGACAGATGTATAATCCCGTATAAATGCTCTTTACTATACACAATCTTTCAGAATAAGAAACAGCTACATATTATACAGAAATGTAGCTATATCCCTGATGAAAATATTTTTGAGTGGAAGACATAATTAGAAAAACACATTCTTTGTTAGTCGCGCACATTTGTATATGTTTTGTTTGCTTGTGCTTTAAAATTATTCATGTTTTTTTTTGGGAAATTAACACTTATCATCTTTAACAAGTAATGACATCATATTTATTTTCTTCAATTTGAAAGTTCCAAGTCAGTCAAGCCTGACGTAGAATCATTTGTATGCAGCTTTATAATCACAATAACGCGTTACGGTCTACCAACCGACACGCTTTGGGTGTCATTCAAATATATTATTTTGAACGATAAAATGCATAAAATCAACTTAGAAGAACATCTCTGGCTTTGTGGGTCCAATTTATATGAGCCCCTCATAGCAAGTCAGATTTTACCATATTAAATCCTCTCTTCTTTTCGATAAAAATCGGAAAGAGTTTTTTGAAAAGATTGCGTGGCCTGGAGGCTCTTTTCAGAGCCACCATAACTTCGAAAAAGTACAGGTTTTTCGTCTTCTCGTATTTGTTGGATGTAATTTCTTGAAAACTCTCCTGTAGTGAAGAGGTTATAGTAATGAGCACATCCGCAATTCAAGGACCAGACGTACATAGACACAAAAAAAGTGACTTTTAAGAACAAATATGGAAATTAAGTATTGATAGCTCCAACAGTCTATTGCCCAGATGTGACAGTTATGAATCAGTATGAGCTATAGATGATTATATGTTTTATGGATTCTGACAATTAAAGGTAGATGTTCTGATTTTCAACTTGAAGTTTTCTATTCTACATGAAAGGTCATCCTTAAAAAAGTCGTGTTCCAAAGTTTGAGTTGCATAGCTCTAATGGTTCTTATTTTAGACGCACAAGATGCTGTGAACTGTACCCATTGAGTAGTACACAAACTATATCGGTGGTTACCACCATTCGCGGTAATTCGACGTTATTTCATTGATTTCTCCGTTATTATACCGATTTAGGCCGTCAAATTTCAGTATGATGATGAGAAAAATACGAGCTTTTATATGATATGAAAATCGCTGTATGTTTGAAATAATTCTGTGTTACGAAAATGTGATCGGGTCATCTACCTTTAATGAATTCATTACTTGACATTTTGTGAGAAAGTACATGTAGTAGGCCTAACATTTACTGTTTGCGCTATATAAAATGATTAAAATTGCACTGAAATGTGACAGAGCCTTCCAGATATTTTTGTTATCAAAGATTTTGTTGTCAAAATCATATTAGAAAAAGTATGACAAGGATCAGTTTAAAGGGGGTGATTATATAAAACAAAACGGACCAGGAATTTTTATGGTATCGCACTCTTTTTGATATCAACAGGAATTGGAAAAATATTCCCCTTTTTTGAAAATAGTTCGATTTCAGATCACTGTAAAACCACTGAATTTTGTTAGGTATTTAATTTCGCGAATAATACGAGGACCTTAAATTCACGTAACTAAATCCGTGAAATAAACCCATGGTAAAAGCCATGAGTGAAGTGTTTTACAGAACTGTGAAAGTGGAAATTACGCTACATTTATTTTCGTGTTTTTCGTGCTAAAAACAGCAAGCGTGAAAATAAATTTTGTATGTAGGTCTATGTAAGGAAGCTCAAAATTGCAAAAATAAAAACAACCAAAAATTGTTCAAAATGTGCAAAGCGATAAAATTTACACAGGGGCCCCTCGAAAAAAGTGGATACTTTCTTTTTGTGCAGTGTTTATAAACACCACTATAAGCATTTGTTTTGAGTCATGCATCCTCACAGTGATACAGCTGACTACCCCTATCCCCCTCCCAAGGCTCTGTGACATCAAACAACATAATTTTCTGACCACCAACACACCACAGAAGCACTGCAGACTATGTTCTAGAATTATCTGGACTTACCTGGGTTACTAAATTAGGCCGGAGTACCTGATATCCTTTGATATTGCTGTAAATCTTCATTTTAGATACTTGCAGCTTACTACACCCATCGAAATATGTAAGTTCCCCCCTAGCATATACTAGACTATTTCCAAAAATGTTTGATGGATTTAAAAAAAATTCAGCTAGAAAGATGCACCCAATTGTTAGGCACATTTTGATACCAAATTTGTTGGCCTTGAGACAATGCAACGATAAGAAATTATGCCATTTACCCATTTTTATACAGAAAAAAAAGTGGCACTAAATAGCACTGGCTATGGCTGGTTTTGTCCATAAATTAACAGACATTTTCTTGGTGGATTTTTGTGCACAGACATGGGAATCTACCAATTAATTATGTGTGGCATCATTTCAAAAAAAATAATAAGCAGATCATAATTATGTGTGTGGCAAGTTCGTCTGATTATGAGTGACATGGCAATTTGGTCCGATTATGAGTGACATGGCAATTTGGTCAGATTATGAGTGACATGGCAATTTGGTCTGATTATGTGCGACATGACAATTTGGTCACACATAATCAGACCATTTTGCCAGAATTGCCATAGGCACACAAACCTATATGGGCCCTACATTAATTAGATGTCTTATTTTGGATTGGAATGTGTCAAGCTTTCATGGGATAGTGAAGATAAATATACTATGAAAATAGGATCTCTAATTTGAAAACTTTCAAAAGGAAATACTCTTAGGACCTAGACACTTGCTTTGGATTTTTGTAAAACATAATGTTATGACATATATTATATGACCAAGAATGTAAGTAAGTCCCTGGATAAGATGGCTCTTGACTTTGAGAGAGTAATGATTGATCTTACATTAATTGTATGTAAATCCCCATAGTTCAATGGTTATTAGGGCACGGATGGCTACATGTACCTTTAACACTTTCCACGCGGCACACGTCTGCAGATGACATTCCAATATTTCACAAAATGCTTTAAATATGTCAAAAGTATTGAATTTCATTACCATATTTGGAATCGCCATAAGAAATGCATTGAAATAAGTACAAACATGCCTAATATTGGTTCAGTAATCCTTGAGATAGACCTTGAAATTTGAGAGAGGTTTCTGTAAAATGTGTTTTGTATAATGGTGAAACAAATAGCTGCGTGGAAAGTCTAGAAATGTGTTATATCACCCCGGGCTTGATATAAATAGGATGGGGTGCTCCTCTTTAGATACACATTTTGCAGTGTTATATTTGATATCTTTCCCAGGGGGAGGGGGTTACTGAAATATTTTTGATAAAGATGTATTGTTAACGAAATGAAAGTGGACCCTAAAATGTTCCAGTTTTATAAGTAAAAAGTTGACCAGCATATGAACTTGAGAGCTGTAATTTCACCCTTGACCAATTTCGCTCAAATTTACAGACAAAATAGTTCCTCTTTGCCAATATTCAAATATATATGTAAACATAACGAAGTTAATGTGAATGTAATATAGGCCCTATATAGGTTGTCTCTATTTGCATCTCTGTTTAGATTTGTAAATCGTTCCTCAGGCTATGCAGACAGTTCACAGCCGTCACATGTACCCGGCCCTACTTTTCCCCTTGCCCTTAAAGCTCACAAAAAGTTATTTTCTTTGATAACTTGAGGGTTAAATGATTCACATCCTGAAATCCCATGCACTAAAATGTTCTACATTGTTTCAACTGGATACTGGTTGTCTGTATCTCTATACAACAGGGATTGGACATCTGTCATTGAGTGAAGCAGATTTCTCTTCAGTCTTCATACCACTCGCGCCGCGGCGCGTGTTGACCGATATTCGGTAAAAGTGCTAAATGTGTGAGCTATTCATGCTTTTGTAGTTATCAGTTCAAAAGGGCGTGTGATCTTTGTTAGCTAGGACATCTGTCATTGAGTGAAGCAGATTTCTCTTCATACCACTCGCCGCCATTGCGTTGCGTGTTGACCGATATTCGGTAGAAGTGCTAAATGTGTGAGCTATTCATGCTTTTGTAGTTATCAGTTCAAAAGGGCGTGTGATGTTTGTTAGCTTGGACATCTGTCATTGAGTGAAGCAGATTTCTCTTCATGCCACTCGCCGCCATTGCGTTGCGTGTTGACCGATATTCGGTAGAAGTGCTAAATGTGTGAGCTATTCATGCTTTTGTAGTTATCAGTTCAAAAGGGCGTGTGATGTTTGTTAGCTTGGACATCTGTCATTGAGTGAAGCAGGTTTCTCTTCATACCACTCGCCGCTGTTGCGTTGCGTGTTGACCGATATTCGGTAGAAGTGCTAAATGTGTGAGCTATTCATGCTTTTGTAGTTATCAGTTCAAAAGGGCGTGTGGTGTTTGTTAGCTTGGACATCTGTCATTGAGTGAAGCAGATTTCTCTTCATACCACTCGCCGCCGTTGCGTTGCGTGTTGACCGATATTCGGTAGAAGTGCTAAATGTGTGAGCTATTCATGCTTTTATAGTTATCAGTTCAAAAGGGCGTGTGATGTTTGTTAGCTTGGACATCTGTCATTGAGTGAAGCAGGTTTCTCTTCATGCCACTCGCCGCCGTTGCGTTGCGTGTTGACCGATATTCGGTAGAAGTGCTAAATGTGTGAGCTATTCATGCTTTTGTAGTTATCAGTTCAAAAGGGCGTGTGATGTTTGTTAGCTTGGACATCTGTCATTGAGTGAAGCAGATTTCTCTTCATACCACTCGCCGCTGTTGCGTTGCGTGTTGACCGATATTCGGTAGAAGTACTAAATGTGTGAGCTATTCATGCTTTTGTAGTTATCAGTTCAAAAGGGCGTGTGATGTTTGTTATTTTAGACATCTGTCATTGAGTGAAGCGGGTTTCTCTTCATACCACTCGCCGACCGATATTCGGTAGAAGTGCTAAATGTGTGAGCTATTCATGCTTTTGTAGTTATCAGTTCAAAAGGGCGTGTGATGTTTGTTAGCTTGGACATCTGTCATTGAGTGAAGCAGGTTTCTCTTCATGCCACTCACCGCCATTGCGTTGCGTGTTGACCGATATTCGGTAGAAGTGCTAAATGTGTGAGCTTATTCATGCTTTTGTAGTTATCAGTTCAAAAGGGCGTGTGATGTTTGTTAGCTTGGACATCTGTCATTGAGTGAAGCAGATTTCTCTTCATACCACTCGCCGCCATTGCGTTGCGTGTTGACCGATATTCGGTAGAAGTGCTAAATGTGTGAGCTTATTCATGCTTTTGTAGTTATTGGTTCGAAAGGGCTTGTGATGTTGGTTGTATCACTCCCAACTCTACTGATTTTACATTTTGCAGAATCTAGGTCTACATGTATATCACTTTGTCTTACTGTTAACCATACGACACATATACACCGTGCCGCCCATAAGTATTTCTCCCCCTGGAAGCTTGCAAGTTATCACTGTGTTGTCGACAAAGTATTAAACCATCAGACCCAATTACCATTTCATTGTATTCATTGTACATTTTATACCAATAAATTCATGTTTCCTATTCAGATTCATGATTTAAAAGCTTTACAATTCATGATTTTATCGGGCAAGTCAAAATTCCAATGTAAAATCGCCGTAGTAAATCACCTCATGAATATCAATTAGCTCATTATCGGCAGTGTAACGCTATAGGAAATTTTCAACTGAGATCAACTGGTGATGGAAAACTCCATGTGCAGAATTTTATAAATGATAATTGGCATGCGCAATTTATTGGAATTTATTGGTTTTATTACAAAGGTGGATATCATGCTCGGGTATCGACTGTCAGAATGTCCCAAATTGGCGAAGCCTCCTTATACAGCAGCGAATAAATACCGTAGGACAAGAGCGCGCATGAAGGCAACAAGCACACTGTGCACCATATGCATGACGCTTGTGTGTGACCAAATCGTGCGTCTGGACATAATCGCGAGAGTACGCTTGGATAACTTTTGCAAACGGAGAGATACAAACCGAATATTTCTTGCCAATTTTGAACTGATTTAACTGATTAAACTATACAAGTACTTTTCTCCTGCACTGCAGTTACCCTAAACAAATATTTTCCTCAGGTTTTCTCGACATTTTGTACATTTAACAAGTACTATCACATTTTATGCTCAAAAACATAATTTTTCCAGATCTCGTCATTCATATGCACCTGCCCTTCATATCATGAAAAATATCCTTTTATATACTCTCTCACTTTTTAAGCTTTACTTTGTGTGCCACCTGCAGTTAGCACGATCAAAGAGGAATGGCATTCATGGTGCAGAAAGTGTTCCACCTATCACATGGAAAACCTCCTATAACTTGAGGGAGGGGGAGGGGATCATGTTTGATTTGACTGGGTGTGCCATCCTATCTTTAAACAGGGGGTTTGGTAGCTGATTGTGGCAAAAAATGCGGGGCTGTAGCACGGATTTATGATTCTAAAAAAAATTGGGATTTTATAATACAAATGTTGAGTAAAGGGAAGATTTTAATACTGTAATTATATTAAATGTGAATCTTTTAAGATAATATTCCATTAATATTCATTTGCACAATAGTGTCACAGTCTACTAGTATAGTTCATCTGGTTTTGATAAACCCTTATTTGTTCGCTATCTCTATATTGATATTTATGTCACCCAGCCACCGTATAGCTGTGTCGCCAAGTTGAAACCACTTCCACATATTTATAGATATGCCACTTGTTGATGTTTAATTAGC